>QNTS01000249.1:494859-512584 GCA_003317085.1 Hucho hucho | reverse complement strand
GGCCCAGTGGGAGGTCTGGTCTGTGACTGCAGTACCGGCCCAGTGAGAGGTCTGGTCTGTGACTGCAGTACCGGCCCAGTGGGAGGTCTGGTCTGTGACTGCAGTACCGGCCCAGTGGGAGGTCTGGTCTGTGACTGCAGTATGCGCCCAGTGAGAGGTCTGGTCTGTGACTGCAGTACCGGCCCAGTGAGAGGTCTGGTCTGTGACTGCAGTACCGGCCCAGTGGGAGGTCTGGTCTGTGACTGCAGTACGAGCCGAGTGGGAGGTCTGGTCTGTGACTAGTACGGGCCCAGTGAGAGGTCTGGTCTGTGACTGCAGTATGCGCCCAGTGAGAGGTCGGGCCTTCTAAAAGCAGTAAGATAGACAAATGCCGTCTGTAAAGTTCCCACTGTAGGACAGAACTCACCTAAAAAAGGCTTGATACAAGTTGGGTAAGATAAATGATGTCTTACCAAGATAAATGATCTTTGTGCACTGGCAGATCATTTTGCTTACTTTCACCAACAAAAAAAAGGCTTCAAACATGTCAGAATATCTTAAAACAAGACAGATTATCTTGATTAATTTTCTGTCTAAGCAAAATCAACTCAAAACAAATAAATGCATTTTCTGGGTGAGGGAGATCAACTCAAAACAAGTAATTTTAACTTCATTATCGCAATACAATACAGGGGCCAGAATACAGTGGTATGAATAACAGCTAAGGTGCAAAAAGCACATACAATTCACAACCATAGTGCCATAAATTCTACTTAATTATCTGTAGGCTATTACAATGTAATAATTTATAACATTTAGCAGGCACTTTTCTCCAAAGCGACTTACAGTCATATTTGCATACATTTTACATATGGGTGGTCCCGGGAATCAAACCCATTATCCTGACATTGCAAGTGCCATGCTCTACTAACTGAGCTACCCTAACCACATAGCCATGATATTACTTAGCCATATTATTAGACACCTAAATAATGGCTAGCCATATCAGATTACCCCACTTTTAATAGTGCTAAAAATCTGTAAATTGTGTTAACAGCGCTTGTTTAGACTGCCAGTACAGTGATTGCTGCTATGGCTCACACCTTAAATTCAGCCAACCAGAAAACCCCAGTTTATTACTCACTGTGTTCAGTGTGCAGTAGCAGAGACTAGGAGGGACATTACTAACACTAGCGTGCGGTGTCAACAGATCAATAGACACAGGACCAGACATGGCACTCCATAACACAACCCAGATATGCCCTTACTGACTGGGTCTAGGTTGGGGATGGCTGGCAGGCGGGCAGGAGTGTGTGTGTCAGGCTGATGTAGTGTTCTTTTGAAAGCTGAAGACAGTTAGAGCCTGGATTCATCCAGCACTTTCCGAGCCCTGTGGGCTGAAGCTACACCTAGAGGCTATCATGTCTCAGCAGATTAGATTGGGGTGAGGTGGGTATGTTTACACAAACAACACGCAAGCATATTTTCAACACACACATGCACGCACACACACACTCTATCTCTCTCTCTCACTCACAAACACCCACGCACGCTTCATTCCCAGCCAATGCAGTGTCCTGCAGCTGTCACGGCAGGCAGCTGAGTTGAGGTGAACTGTGAGTAAAGTCTAATGAAATAAAATGTTATTTGTCACATGCTTCGTAAACAACAGGTGGAGACTAACAGTGAAATGCTTACTTACGGGTCCTTTACAACATTGTAGAGAGAAAAAAAGAGAAATAATAGAAAAATAAATTCACAATGAGTAACGATAACTTATACACGGGTCACCAGTACTGAGTCGAAGTGCAGGGGTACGAGGTAATTGAGATAGATATGTACTGTATATATAGGTAGGGATAAAGTGACTAGGCAACAGGATAGATACTGTAATAAACAGTAGCAGCAGTGCATGTGATGAGTCAAAAGACTTGGTGCAGGATGGGTAACTTTGATGGGGGTGGGGCCCACAAAGAAATAATCATGAGGGGCCGCAGGGGCTCGTTTTAAAGCAGGTTAGCTGCAATTCCACATTTTGCCATGGGGGGGATGCAAATGTTTGCAATTTTTTATATGATAAATGATAATCAATGGGCCCCACCCTGGTTGGTAATTCAACCATGCTTACTACAAGTTTAGATAGCTGGCCGCTAGACTAATTTAACGATCCATTTTTTTTGTTGCTGACATGGGCTAATTAAGTGACTGTTATGCACCACAAAATGTCAAAATTGCACCGTGTGTATTCTGACTGAGTTAAAAGATTTGGCATGGGACCTCAGAGCCTCAAAAGTTTTACAGCTGCACCATTGAGAGCATCTCGACTGGCTCACCGCTTAGTATGGCAACTGCTTGGCGTCCGACCGCATGGCGTTACAGAAGGGGGGTGTACGGCCCAGTACATCACCGCGGCCACGCTTTTGTAGAGGTTACCATTTTGTCAGCTGGCCTACAAAAGGAGGGCCGCGGTGATGTACTGGGCTGTACACACTAGCCTCATGAAAAGGTCCATGGGGGTGTCAGGGTGAGCTGCTTCTCTGTCCCCAGAGGAAGGGTGCAGGAGAGAAAGTTGGTAAAAGGCATGTAGAGGCAGAGACAGTGGCAGGTGTTCCAGGTGTTCCAGGTGTTCCAGGGGACTTCTGGCCCAACTGCTCCAAAGGACCAGGGTGCTCTGGCTTGGACTTGAGGTGTGTGTGTGTGTAAGATAATATTTTGAACTGTATATGAATGAGAATTTGAGTATTTGATAATACTCTCTATTTGTGTGTGCATATTCATGTGTGTGTGTCTGTGACAGACAGATGCCTTCACCACAGCCCATCCTCCTGTCAGGGTGACTCATGCCAGCCTGCTCAGTGGTCTGCCCCACGGCACTATGGGTAACACTAATTACCCAGATGACGTGCATCTCTGATTGGATACTGCCTCCTGGCTCTCTCTCAAGGGGAACAGGCCTGAGTGTCAGCCACACGCCAGTCATCAGCCAATCACATCATACGGCCACTGATGAGCAGCAGACCCCAGAACAACACCACTAAACAGTAGAAATCAAGACAGAATATGCTCTGCTGTAAATAAGGAGTTTAGTTGGGCTGAAGATGGAATGCGGCCACTGACGGATTGACTGAAAGTCAGCTTTCCAGTTCATTAAGAAAGACCTGTGACAGTGTGTCATCAGCTATAGGTAAAAAATAAATAAAAAGTAAATACCTTCACATCCACAGTGGAAAGTTGATCTGACTCTAGGGCAGTGGTCCCCAAACTGTGGCATGAGTGACTTATCTCAAGTTTTCTAACTCTTTGTAGACCATTCAGATGAAGTAAATACTGTTTCTAGCCCGAGGCCAGTTTTAAATCAGTAGCCAAAATGATCTAGCAGTGACCCACCAGTGAGTCCAGAGTCCTGATCTTCCATTTCCTTAAACACAGTTCTGGATTCTGGCCAGCCGTCTCAACCTACCTATAAACCACTACCTGGCTGGCTATTAATACCCTGTCTCTCTGTCTGCCCCAAATGCAAATCAGGGACCATCAGCTCTAATAAGCCCACAGAGGAGGAGCACTGGCTTCTCTGGCGTCTCACACTCCTCACAGCACCATGACAGCACAGATCCACATAGGCCTGATCATGTGACACAGGAACTTTACAAGACAACCCCAAAACGTTGTGCGAAAGTCTTCCAACAATGCTTCACACAAAGGAGGATCATTTTGTGGTGGATTAAATTTTCTGAGAATTCTCAGCCCCTGGGTTGACAGTAAAACCTTCAGTAGTAGTGGTTTAAAGGAGCTGTCTGAAGTGGGATGCCCAGCTACAGGTGAGCTGACTGGGACTGGAGGTGAGCTAACTGGGCTTGGAGGTGAGCTGACTGGGCTTGGAGGTGAGCTGACTGGGCTTGGAGGTGAGCTGACTGGGCTTGGAGGTGAGCTGACTGGGCTTGGAGGTGAGCTGACTGGGCTTGGAGGTGACCTGACTAGGCTTTGAGGTGAGCTGACGTGGCTTGGAGGTGAGCTGTATTGTGCCAATCTATTGTCCAGACTGACTGATTGAAGAGGCTAAAATGGTCTCGCTAACATGCAGGACACTTTAAAGTATTCTTTCATGTATTTGAAGCACAGCAGAAACATGATATCACCTCCTCTTCAACTCTCAGTCCCTCTCGCCCCCTGTCTTTCTTCATCCCTCTCGATTCTTCCCTCTTTCACATTCTCAGTCTCTCCCCTTCTCTCCCCCTTCTATCCCTTCCTCTTTCTCCGTCTCACCTGTTCCCTTCTTGCAGACGTAGGGCAGGTTGTAATTGCAGGGCACATCGTTCCACTTGCCGTTCTCGTGGGCAATCATCACCACACAATCCTCTCCCCCCGCAAAGAAGTTATCCGGCTGGTTCTCCCGCCAGTTCTCATATTGCTGTATCACAGTCACAGATACAGTCACAGACACAGATATAGATAAAGACACATGGCCCAGTCACAGACACAGTCACAAACACAGATACAGTCACAGACACAGATACAGTCACATACACAGATATAGATAGAAACATGGCCCAGTCACAGACACAGTCACAAACACAGACACAGTCACAGACACAGATACAGTCACAGACACAGATATAGATAGACACATGGCCCAGTCACAGACACAGTCACAAACACAGACACAGTCACAGACACAGATACAGTCACAGACAAAGATATAGATAAAGACACATGGCCCAGTCACAGACACAGTGACAAACACAGATACAGTCACAAACACAGATACAGTCACAGACACAGACACAGATGCAGTCCCATGGCACAGATAAAGTCACATGGCAGAGTTACAGATACAGTCACAGTCACAGTCACAGTCACAGTCACAGTCACAGACACAGTCACAGACACAGTCACATGGCACAACCACAGATACAGACACAGATACAGACACATGGCACAACCACAGATACAGGCACAGATACAGACACATGGCACAGTCACAGATACAGCCACAGCCACAGCCACAGCCACAGCCACAGCCACATAACACAGTCACAGTCACAGACACACCACCGACACAGCCACAGACACATGACACAGTCAAAAACACAGCACAGTCACAGACACAGACACAGTTACAGTCACAGGCACACGGTACAGACAGTCAGAGACACAGTCACAGACACAATCACACAACACAGACAGAACAAAAAGAAAAGTGGTAGATAGCATCATTATCCATGCGGTATAAAACAGACTGTTTCATTGTGCTCTTTTATTGAACGACACTTATGGTCTTTCTCCAGAGGTATAGACCGACAAAGAGTAATGACAGCTCAGAAATAACACCAGGCACATGAGAGCTGCCTCTAGGGAGATAGTACTGCAGGATGAAAAGTGATTCAGCGAGCGAGGGTGTACATGTACACATGTAATGACACGTTCACTCTATCAATTTCCCGCCTGACCTTTAGCTAACATCCACCTCCTCGCTATGACACATAAGGATAAAAGAGTAATCCTCTCTCTCTCTCTCTCTCTCACCAGGTCCATGTTGTCGGTCCACTGGAAATCCTCCTCTACTGTTCTGTCGTTCAGGCCGATCCAGGTGTTGTCATGGCTCAGATCTGAACAGCAACAGGGAAAAACACACCCACACACCACCCGTCATTTAAAAAGACAACCAGCAGTATTTACTGCAGAATAGTTCTGCATATTCTCCTATTCTACATGCAAGGCACCACCAGCCATTCCCTCAGGGAGGCTCAGCTCTGATCTGATCACAATTTCATCCCTCCATTGCAGAAGGCAGAAGCAGCCAGATCTTTGTGGACAGTGCAGCATTGACGAGATCTGGGTGTAATGGAATTTCAATCATGGTGTTCCTGATTAACATCATTATGGGGCCCATTAATCTTCCTAATGGCTGTGCTCCCTTTATTACTGAGGTGGAGACGTCCATTTTCGAGGCAATTAAACACACTTTTTGGTAAATGTGTCAGTGGAGGAGAGGATGAGGGAGGACGAGTGGGGAAAGGATAGCTCTGGCCGTTCTGGGACTGGGAGGGGCTCCCATGGACCTATCATCCGTTTCTCTATTTTTCCATCCCTTTCTTCCTCTCTCTTCCTCCATCACTCTCTCCCTCCATCCCTCTCTTCCTCTGTCTCTCCCTCATCACTCTCTCCCTCCATCCCTCTATTCCTGTCTCTACCTCCATCCCTCTCTCCCTCCATCCCTCTCTTCCTCTGTCTCTCCCTCCATCACTCTCTCCCTCCATCCCTCTCTCCCTCTCCTCTTCTAACTCCAACTGGGATGGCTTCTGGACCAGTGCCAGAACATGAGACTACACTTCATTATAAATTCTGTAAGGTCGTAATGATTGAAAGACACCCACCGTTGATGAAGTCCTGCTCGTGGAGTGTGTGTATGCTAGCCAGGTGTCCGCTGTGCTCCCTGCAGTCCTTCTCTGCGTCTTCCCAGGTGTGTCTGCGGCTGAAGTACCTGTAGCAGTGGCCATGGAACTTCCTCCACGTGTGTTCACAGCCCTCCGTGTCTGCACAAAGAGCGAGAGAGCGAGAGAGAGCAAGAGCGAGAGCGAGATAAAGAGATAGAGAGAGAGAGAAAGACAAAAAGAGAGAGAGAGCGAGAGAGGGAGAGAGGGAGCGAGAGAGAGAGAGAGAGAGAGAGAGAGAGAGAGAGAGAGAGAGAGAGAGAGAATGTAAACATGTTTCCCATGCCAATAAAGACCCGAGAATTGAATTTAAATTGAATTGAGAGAGAGAGAAATACAAAGAGAGAGAGCAAGCGAGAAAGAGGGGTTAGTCTACAGCAGGTATTCCCAAACGGGGGTGTGCCAAATAAAAATGTGATTCACATTAAAAAAAAAAAAAAAAAGATTATTATCATTTTTTTTCCCTTCACATTTTCAAACAGTCCATTTATATTTTCCAACGGGGCTATACATTTGGGTGCGTTTTTTTTCTCGCCTGAGTAGCCTCATTTCACTGCCAAAAATAAAATGAAACCATCTAGTGTTCAGCGAAATAACAACACAATAAAAAAACTGTAAAATGACAGTGAAAATAACAGTAGTGAGGCTATATACAGGGGGTACCAGTACAG
This sequence comes from Hucho hucho, assembly GCA_003317085.1. Classification (NCBI taxonomy): domain Eukaryota; kingdom Metazoa; phylum Chordata; class Actinopteri; order Salmoniformes; family Salmonidae; genus Hucho; species Hucho hucho. The sequence goes on along the minus strand of QNTS01000249.1, from coordinate 505,503 downwards.
AGTCAATGTGTGGGGGCACCGGTTAGTCGGGCTAATTGAGGTAATATGTACATGTAGGTATAGTTAAAGTGATGATAAACAGAGAGTAGCAGCAGCGTAAAAGAGGGGTTGGCGGGAGGGGGGGGGGTCTGGACACAATGGGGGGGTGGGGTGGCGGGACACAATGCAAATAGTCCCGGTAGCCATTTGATTACCTGTTTAGGAGTCTTATGGCTTGGGGGTAAAAGCTGTTGAGAAGCCTTTTGGTCCTAGACTTGGCACTCCGATACCGCTTGCCATGCGGGAGCAGAGAACAGTCTATGACTGTGGTGGCTGGGGTCTTAGACAATTTTTAGGGCCTTCCTCTGACACCACCTGGTGTAGAGGTCCTGGATGGTAGGCAGCTTAGCCCCAGTGATGTACTGGGCCGTACTCACTACCCTCTGTAGTGGCTTGCGGTCGGAGGCCGAGCAGTTGCAAAGGGTCAGGATGCTCTCGATGTTGCAGCTGTAAAACCTTTTGAGGATCTGAGGACCCATGCCAAATGTTTTCAGTCTCCTGAGGGGGAACAGGTTTTGTTGTGTCCTCTTCACGACTGTCTTGGTGTGTTTGGACCATTCTAGTTTGTTGGTGATGTGGACACCAAAGACAGCCCCGTCAATGAGAATGGGGACGTTCTTGGTCCTCCTTTTCCTGTAGTCCACAATCATCTCCTTTGTCTTGATTACGTTGAGGGATAGGTTGTCATTCTGGCACCACACGACCAGGTCTCTGACCTCCTCCTTGTAGGCTGTCTCGTCGCTGTTGGTGATCAGGCCTACCACTGTTGTGTTGTCTGCAAACTTAATGAGGAGCTCCAGTTTTGTGGATCAGAGTGGCAGATGTGTTGCTACCTACCCTCACCACCTGGGGGCGGGCCCGTCAGGAAGTCCAGGATCCAGTTGCAGAGGAAGGTGTTTAGTCCCAGGATCCTTAGCTTAGTGATGAGCTTTGAGGGTACTATGGTGTTGAACGCTGAGCTGTAGTCAATGAATAGCATTCTCACGTATGTGTTCCTTTTGTCCAGGTGGGAAAGGGCAGTGTGGAGTGCAATAGAGATTGCATCCTCTGTGGATCTGTTTGAGCGGTATGCAAATTGGAGTGGGTCTAGGGTTTCTGGGATAATGATGTTAATGTGAGCCAGCCTTTCATAGCACTTCATGGCTACGGACTTAATCAGGGACGTGTTGAAAATGTCAGTGAAGACACCTGCCAGTTGGTCAGCACATGCCTGGGGCACACGTCCTGATAATCCGTCTGGCCCAGAGGCCTTGTGAATGTTGACCTGTTTAAAGGTCTTACTCACATCGGCTACGGAGAGCGTGATCACACAGTCGTCCGGAACAGCTGATGCTCTCATGCATGCCTAAGTGTTGCTTGCCTCTTAGCGAGCATATAAGTGATTTAGCTCATCTGGTAGGCTCGTGTCACTGGGCAGCTCTCGGCTGTGCTTCCCTTTGTAGTCTGTAGTAGTTTGCAAGCGTCAGAGCTGGTGTAGTACGATTCAATCTTAGTCCTGCATTGGCGCTTTGCCTGTTTGATGGTTCGTCGGAGGGCATAGCAGGATTTCTTAAAAGCTTCCGGGTTAGAGACCCCCACCTTGAAGGCGGCAGCTCTACCCTTTAGCTCAGTGCGGATGTTGCCTGTAATCCGTGGCTTCTGGTTGGGGAATGTATGCACAGTCACTGTGGGGACGACGTCCTCGATGCACTTATTGATAAAGCCAGTGACTGATGTGGTGTCCTCCTCAATGCCATTGAAAGAATCCCGGGAACATATTCCAGTCTGTGCTAGCAAAACAGTCCTGTAGTTTAGCATCTGCTTCATCTGACCACTTTTGTATAGACCGAGTCACTGGTGCTTCATGCTTTAATTTTTGCTTGGAAGCAGGAATCAGGAGCATAGAATTATGGTCAGATTTGACAAATGGAGGGGGAGGGAGAGCTTTGTACGTGTCTCTGTGTGTTAACCGTTACTCTCTCGGGGGAATTCCACTAACGGTCCGTATGTAGCCAAACGTAGCTGCTGCTCATTCCGTTTGCTCGAAAATTGATAAATGGTTAAAAAAAGTTAAGGCCCACGTCCATAGAGACACATACCAGCTCTACTGGTAGTACTGCTTCTACAAGCAGTACTACACCTGCACCTGTCGACGACACAAGATGTTCTGCTTCCACGAGCACATCCAATGCTAGCATCAGTAATTCTACATTTGTTGTTAGCCCAGCTAGCATGGACACTGACAGTTGTGAATCTGATGCAGCCGAAGAGGTACTGCTCCCTTACCTAGGAAAGCACCGAACAACAGGGACGTTGGACCATCGAAGAGGTGCAAATATGATGAGAACTAGATTGATTTGGGTTTCACTTATATTGGGAGTAATGCCTTTCCTCAGCCACAGTGTGCAACCAAGTACCTATGTGAGATTGGATTCTAGGCCCTCACTAGCATGAAAACGAAATACAGGCACAGACTGTGTGTGGAAAATGATTTAAGACTGAGACTCTCTCCAAAACAACCCAACATTTCAGAGTTATGTGCATCCTTTCAAGCACACCCTTCTCATTAACCTGTGGTGAGTTATTCACAATTTTCGAAGAACAAATAAGGTTTTATATGTAAGAAGCAAAATTATTGATTATTATTATATTATTATTTGTGCCCTGGTCCTATAAGAGCTCTTTGTCACTTCCCACGAGCCAGGTTGTGACAATAACTCACACTCATTCTTATGTTAAATAAATGTATCGTATAGTGTGTGTGTGTGGCAGGCTTACAATAATGTCAAAAAACAACAGCTGGAGGTTGAATGTTTGAAGGGGTATGGGACTATAAAAGCTTGGGAACCACTGGTCTACAGAAACACACAGATGCACACATGAACAGTATACACATGAATGCACACCCATGCATACTCCTATATCTCTTGTCCACGCAATCATGTGCATCAATGCACAAACACACACACTTCACACTGTTGTCCTGTTTCTCACATACCATCTCTTCCCAGTGCTCTACTCTCAGGACTACATAAAGCCATGGCTACATGGAACTCTATTCCACATCAGGTAAATGATGTAAGAATTAGAATCAGGATTAAAACCAGATAAAAACACACCTTATGGAACAGAGGAGACTGTGAAGAGACATACACAGGCACAGACACACGCTTACACATACAAGTGATAAGACACACACCTACACATGGATGTTGTAGATATGTGGTAGTAGAGTAGTGGCCTAAGGGAACACACTTAATGTGTTATGAAATGTAATGTCATGTAATATTTTAAATTGTATATAACCGCCTTAATGTTGCTGGACCCCAGGAAGAGTAGCTGCTGCGTTGGCAACAGTTAATGGGGATTCTGAATAAATACAAAATACTCTCCCTACTCCAGCAATGTGACCCTCCCTCCCTCCCTCCCTCCCTCCACTGTGACGTCCATCCAGGCCTAATCCTAGTTTGGCTGTAGGCTGGGATGGGAGCAATGTGAGGAAGCAGCTAAGCCTTGTGAAAGGCAAATGACAACAAATGACAAAAATCCCCAGAAATATCTTCCAGTGGAGACACTCTCCAGGCTGATTAAGCCCTGTCACAGCCATGTCACAGCCCTGTCAGCACTGAGCCTCTCCCTCCCTCCATCCCTGTCACAGCCCTGTCACATCCCTGTCACAGCCTTGTCACAGCCCTGTCACAGCCTTGTCACAGCCATGTCACAGCCATGTCACAGCCATGTCACAGCCCTGTCAGCAATGAGCCTCTCCCTCCCTCCATCCCTGTCACAACCCTGTCACAGCCTTGTCACAGCCCTGTCACAGCCCTGTCAGCACTGAGCCTCTTCCTCCCTACAGCCCTGTCACAGCCCTGTCAGCACAGAGCCTCTCCCTCCCTCCATCCCTGTCACAGCCATGTCAGCACTCTGCTCTCCTCTTCCCTACTTTCTCTCCTTCCATTCCTCTCTTCCTGTCCCTCCATTCCTGTTAGCACTGAGCCTCTCTCTCTCTCTCTCTCTCTCTCTCTCTCTCTCTCTCTCTCTCTCTCTCTCTCTCTCTGTGTGTGTATCTGTGTTTGGGGTTCAGGGTTTATCTGTCAACCCAGCCAAGCCCCCTTTCCACAACCCCCTTCCCCTCCAGATTGGGGATCAAAGAGAGATGGCCTCAGCCTTTCCCCCAACAAATCTAAAGTGACACCAGTAAATTGGGCCGGATGGGGCCCTGCTTAGCATGCAGACACTTACAGGCTGGCCTGAGAAGAGCTCAGAGGAGAGGGACTGAGGAGAAGTGTGTGTGTGTGTGAGCGACTTACAGGAGCAATTATGGTTAAATACCTTGCTCAAGGGCACATCGGCAGATTTTTCACCTAGTTGGTTCAGAGATTGGAACCAGCAACCATTAGATTACTGGCCCAACGCTCTTAACCACTAGGCTACCTGGCTACCTGTGTGTGTGTGTGTGTGTGTGTGTGTGTGTGTGTGTGTGTGTGTGTGTGTGCGTGTGCGTGTGCGTGTGCGTGTGCGTGTGCGTGCGTGCGTGCGTGTGTCAGGTAGCCTAGTGGTTAAGAGCGTTGGGCCAGTAATCTAATGGTTGCTGGTTCCAATCTCTGAACCAACTAGGTGAAAAATCTGCCGATGTGCCCTTGAGCAAGGTATTTAACCATAATTGCTCCTGTAAGTCGCTCAGGATATGAGCGTCTGTTAAATGACTTCCGCCGAGGTCGGTCCCTCTCCTTGTTCGGGCGGCGTTCGACGTCACCGTTCTTCTAGCTACCGCCGATCCACTTTTCAATTTCTGTTTGTTTTGTCTTCATTATACACACCTGGTTTCTATACCCATAATTACATGTTCCTTATTTAAACCCTCTGTTTCCCCCATGGTTTTGTGCATGTTTGTTTTATGTAAGATGGTCTGTTTTCTGAGCGTGTATTTTACTACTATTTGGTAGTTTGATTTTTGAGTAAAATTTATAAGTGATTACTCATCTCTGTTGTCCTGCGCCTGACTCTGCTAACCTGCTACACTGAGACCCTTGACACATACACATGTTTTGTAGATGTATTTTTGGGTGTAGCGAAATGCTTGTGTTTCTAGCTCTGACAATGCAGCAATATCTAACAAGTAATATCTAACAATTTCACAACATATGCCAATGTAAATGTGTGTGTGTCTATGCCTGCATCTGTGTGTGTGTCTCTCTGTGTGTGTGTCTCTGTATGTGTGTCTCTGTGTGTGTGTCTCTGTGTGCGTGTCTCCCTGTGTGTGTGTGTCTGTGTGTGTGTGTCTCTCTGTGTGTGTCTCTCTGTGTGTGTGTGTCTCTGTATGTATGTCTGTGTATGTGTGTCTCTGTGTGCGTGTCTCCCTGTGTGTGTGTGTCTGTGTGTGTGTGTCTCTCTGTGTGTGTCTCTCTGTGTGTGTGTGTGTCTCTGTATGTATGTCTGTGTGTGTGTGTCTCTGTGTGTGTGTGTCTCTATGTGTGTGTGTCTCTGTGTGTGTGTGTCTCTATGTGTGTGTGTCTCTATGTGTGTTTGTAAGTGGTTGAGTGCTAGCTGAAGAGAGGCTGTCCAGTCCACTTATATTACTCTGAGCGGCTCTCCATACGATGCGATAGCTAGTAAGGGACTGTTCTCCACAATGCGGTGCCGTGATAATAGAGTCCTCAGACATCTCTCTACCTGCACGGAGGAAGGCTTGAAGTGGACCGCTCCAGAGCAGAGCTGTCCATGGTTCTGAAAACACTCCATCTCCAGCAGAATGCATCAGCCCTACTCACTATCAATATAACAACCTCTCAATGGCCGGTGCTCAAAGCAATCTAGTCTCCATTAGCTCCCAGTATGGGGAACAACATGTAGCAAACTGGTCAGCTGCACCCCCTCATAATAAGAAGCAATACTTAACATGTAGTGAGAGGGTAACTACAGTAGTACCTCCCGCCTCACAAACACAGGCACATTTGTACACAGAAAGTAGGAATGCATGTTGAACAAATGGCGAATTGCCATAGCACCGAACAAATTGCCGAACGCACGCAGGCACACTAGCAGGCACACACACACAGGCCTGCACCAATGCACGTGCAAACGCACTCACACACTTTGCTATGCGCTGCACTGTGGAGGCCTGTGCAATTAGGCGAGTGAACACATCTGCATGGCTGCAGACACTAATCTCCCCTTCTGCTCCCAGCAGGCTCCAAGATAACACACTCACTCACTGGGCTATGGTGTGTGTGTGTGCCTGTGTGTATGTGTGTGTGTGTGTGTGTGCGTGTGCATGTATGTGTGTGTGCGTGTGTGTGTGTGTGTGTGGATAAGGGGGAGGCCAAACTTTCACTTATAGGATGAATTAGAAAGAGAAAAGATGAGAGATAATGTGAAAATCACTCGGTCTGCTGTTTTTAAGTATCACCTAGACTTCATGGAGAGAGTAGACAGCTGACTCTCTGTTCTCTCCACAACTCAGTCAAGCCCACAGCACGCCCACACACACAGTCTCTGCTGCCCAGGTGGGTTTAATCATCATATAATACTCTGGTGTTCCAATAAATTGCACTGAACAGTCAGCCAGATAGCTCAAGATTGACTTCAAAATTGGACCTGAGTACGTTGGGAAATGCCTTCAAAACCGGCCAGTAGGGGCAACAGTGAGTGCTATTAGCATCAAGTAGGCTTGGGTTTTTCTTATCTAGGGCATTGTGGATGTACATAATTCCATGACTCTGGGTCTGAAGGCTGCGAGTTCAATCTCAGTTGTAGACACTTATTTTGTTTTAACCTTATCCAAAACCTTGACCCTTAACCTTAATTTAGACATTTTACGTATGGAGGAACTTCGAAATTTTATGTTTGGAGAAAAGTGCAAAAATGTCTAATTCTCCAGTGAGACTTTGAGAGCTTGTTGTGAACACTATGTGTTGTTTACTAATTTCTGTCAATGTGGTGGAGATTAAAATGTTCTGGTGTGTTATTGCTGGTCTTGCAGGGCTATGTCTGCTGTCTGTTTAGATCACACCCCAATCAGCCCTAGATTCCCCTTTCTACCCTAATACCTTCCCTAACAGTTTGCCTGTGGATGATATATTGTTTATACACTACTGTTTAAAAAATTGGGGTCACTTAGAAATGTCCTTGTTTTTGAAAGAAAAGCACATTTTGATCAGAAATACAGTGTAGACATTGCTAATGTTGTAAATGAATATTGTAGCTGGAAACGGCTGATTTGTTAAGGAATATCTACATACTGTAGGCGTACAGAGGCCCATTATCAGCAACCATCACTCCTGTGTTCAAATGGCACGTTGTGTTAGCTAATCCAAGTTTGTAATTTTAAAAGGCTAATATCATAATTAAAAAAAACGTTTGCACTGTTAGCACAGCTGAAAACTGTAGTGCTGATTAAAGAAGCCTTCTTTCAACTAATTGAGTATCTGGAGCATCAGCATTTGTGAGTTCAATTACAGGCTCAAAATGGCCAGAAACAAAGCACTTTCTTCTGAAACTCGTCAGTCTATTCTTGTTCTGAGAAATGAAGGCTATTCCATGCGAGAAATTGCCAAGAAACTGAAGATCTCGTACACCGCTGTGTACTTCTCCCTTCACAGAACAGCGCAAACTGTCTCTAACCAGAATAGAAAGAGGAGTGGGAGGCCCCGGTGCACAACTGAGCAAGAGGACAAGTACATTAGAGTGTCTAGTTTGAGAAACAGACGCCTCACAAGTCCTCAACTGCCAGCTTCAATAAATAATACCCGCAAAACACCAATCTCAACCTCAACAGTGAAGAGGCGACTCCGGGATGCTGTCCTGTGTCTGTGTTCTTTTGCCCATCTTAATCTTTTCTTTTTATCGGTCAGTCTGAGATATGGATTTTTCTTTGCAACTCTGCCTAGAAGGCCAGCATCCCGGAGTCGCCTCTTCACTGTTGACGTTGAGATGCATGCCAGCAAAGCCACTACACAACACAACCCAACACTAAACAATACATTATTTGTACTATAACGGTGCCAAACGGTGCCCACCAACTGTTAGGGCCTACATAAAGCTGTCCCAGCAGCAGAGCTTTCCTTTCAGAACCTTGGAGTGAATCCTTACCACCGCTACACCTGGCTATCAGTGGAGCCTTGTCTGGCAGTGAAACAATTCATTCAGCCTCATTTACTGTCTTTTTAAAAACCATCGCTGACTTGCTTAAACAAATGTGGCTACTACTGACTCCTTGTGGATTTGTGTAAATTGATAAGAACCGCATTCTCTTTCAATAATAACAAACAACAAAATTAGTTTTGACTTCTGAATCATACACCAACATTATTACATTTATGTTCAGTAAATTCATAATGTTTATTCTTATATCATTAACACTATTACTGAACTTTTTGTTGAAAACAAATATTTGAATGGGAAGAGACTGTTACTGGCAAACATGGTTACAGACCCAACAACATTATATAGTATCTCCTCCTCGTCAAAAGAGCATATGAGCTAATTATAATACACAAAGTAAGCAAAACAAGGAAATCATTCTAACATTGCCTAAAATGATGAATTAGATACTAATGAGATAGACCTACATAAGCAATAGGCCTATAACAATTGAGATGTACATTATATGGCATAAGGGAACGATGAGCGGATAAGAGGCAATACGTCATTTTGATTAAGACATTAATGAGCGAGCTAAGATGGAAGTTGACTTGGTACCGGTACCCCCTGTATATAGCCTCGTTATTGTTATTTTACTGTGCTACTTTACATTTTTTACATTCGTTTATTTTGTAAATATTTTCTGAACAAAATTTCTTCAACTGCATTTTTAGTTAAGGGCTTGTAAGTAAGCATTTCACGGTAAGGTCTACACCTGTCTACACCTGTTGTATTCGGCGCATGTGGCAAATACAATTTTATTTGATTAGATTTTTATTCAACATAACTATTTGTTCAGCACTTCTGAAATGTACAGCGACAGAATTAATAACATGGGCAGTTCTTACAGTATTCTCCCAGTACACCAAGTCAGAACCGTAGGATACATAAAGGGGGCATATAAGCAGACAAAGAAGCTCATACAAAATTCGATCATGACATTTCTCTAAATATTTAGGCTATATGTGAACCACCAAGTCAGAACAGTAGGCTAAGTTCTGAGGTGGAAAGGGACCAAGTTATTAGGGTGAGGCACATGGGTTACTAACAGCTTACTACACAACATACACTTAGTATTACTTTCTTAGCTACAGTATACACATCTCCCTGGCATTTTACATCATTTATGCAGCAGCATACAATACATTTTTGGACTCACCGTTGTTGTGCTGTGCTCACTTGAACAGGAAGGTGGCGCGGCAGTCCTTCTTGTGGGCAAATGTTGTCATCAAACTCTGGTATTCTCTGGATTTATGGTGCTTTCAAGACAACTGGGAACTCGTAAAAATACTAAGTAGAATCATGACGTCAGTGATCTTCAGGTTGGAGCTCTAGAAAGAGGCCCGAGTTCCCGACTTGGAATTCCGAGTTGGATGACCGTTCAAAACATATTTTCCAAGTCCGAACTCATTTTCCCCGAGTTCCCAGTGGTCTTAAACTCACTAAAGTCTGAGATTTCCCAATTCCGAGTTTCTAGTTGTTTTGAATGCGGCAGGAGTCATGCTGGATTGCCAGCATGGCCAATGTATTCAACCTTTTCTTGTCCATGGTGTTGCGTGTGAATGTTTATCCTTTTAAGTTTGGAAAAGAGACGCTTTCAGACATGAAAGGATTTTCCAGTAGATTGTTGACATGATTCATGAAGATGACTGCTTGTCTAGCTTGCTAGCTAATATTTTGAAAGTATGATGTTGACATGATCAGTCCAATCAAAGTTCCCGTAGATATAACGTAATTTTATCTGTGGTCAATGACCTTGAGCCTTCTTGGGTGGGCACTTCTAATGTAAATCTATGGCAGCACCCAAGGGGGCTTGAACTTCCCAGCTCTCCCTGTAGATTCTGCGGTGACATAGTGTCCCCAAGAGTGACAGAACACTGAGCCAAACATGGCGCCACTAGAGAAGATTACCAACGCTTACGCTCTGTATTTTCCGCTGGCTGCCCCACCACCACAGAAAGCACTGAGCTAGGCTGAAACACCTGCATTTTGGATCTGTCTTACTCAAGAAAGAAAGAAAGAGACAATGTTTGTATGCGGCTTTATTCACTCAATAAATGTGTTTTTGCATTGTTTGCAAACTGATATGTGACACGAATTAATGCCAAAATAACAGCTAAACAGCTAAACAGCTAAACTGCCCTGAATAACGGGTCGCCACTGGTGTGCAGACAGACAGACAGACAGACAGACAGACAGACAGACAGACAGACAGACAGACAGACAGACAGACAGACAGACAGACAGACAGAGAGCCTGGCCCAGAAGGAAGAGTACACAGATACAGTGGGGCAAAAAAGTATTTAGTCAGCCACCAATTGTGCAAGTTCTCTCACTTAAAAAGATGATAGAGGCCTGTAATTTTCATCATAGGTACACTTCAACTATGACAGACAAAATGAGGAAAAAAAATCCAGAAAATCACATTGTAGGATTTTTAATGAATTTATTTGCAAATTATGGTGGAAAATAAGTATTTGGTCA
>QNTS01000249.1:434506-474545 GCA_003317085.1 Hucho hucho | reverse complement strand
AACTGTTACATAGCACATACTGTATCACCTCAGCTGTTACATAGCACATTTTATTTTATTTATTTTATTTCACCTTTATTTAACCAGGTATGCAAGTTGAGAACAAGTTCTCATTTACAACTGCGACCTGGCCAAGTTAAAACAAAGCAGTTTGACACATACAACAACACAGAGTTACACATGGAGTAAAACAAACATACAGTCAATAATACAAATCTATATACAAAGAGTGCAAATGAGGTAGGATAAGGAAGGTAAGGCAATAAATAGGCCATGGTGGCAAAGTAATTATAATATAGCATTTAAACATTGGAATGGTAGATGTGCAGTAGATGAATGTGCAATGTAGAAAAACTGGGGTGCAAAGGAACAAGATAAATAAATAAATACGGTAGGGGATGAGGTAGTTGGTTGGGCTATTTACAGAATGGCTATATACAGGTGCAGGGGTCTGTGAACTGCTCTGACAGCTGGTGCTTAAAGCTGGTGAGGGAGATAAGTGTCTCCAGTTTCAGAGATTTTTGTAGTTCGTTCCAGTCATTGGCAGCAGAGAACTGGAAGGAGAGTCGGCCAAAGGAGGAATTGGCTTTGGGGGTGACCAGTGAGATATACCTGCTGGAGCGCGTGCTACGGGTTGGTGCTGCTATGGTGACCAGCGAGCTGAGATAAGGCGGGACTTTACCTAGCAGGATCGTGCTGCACATACTGTATCACCTCAACTGTTACATAGACCATTTTGTATCACCTCAACTGTTACATAGCACATACTGTATCACCTTAACTGTTACATAGCACATTCTGTATCACCACAACTGCTACATAACACATACTGTATCACCTCAACTGTTACATAGCACATACTTTATCACCTCAACACGCTGCTATTACCTGTACTACACACCACTGTTACATAGCACATACTGTATCACCTCAACTGTTACATAGCACATACTGTATCACCTCAACTGTTACATAGCACATACTTTATCACCTCAACACGCTGCTATTCTCTGTACTACACACCACTTTTACATTGCACATACTGTATCACCTCAACTGTTACATAGCACATACTGTATCACCTTAACATTCTGCTAGCCTTCCTAGCTGAGGCCCCACTGTCGAGCTCTCTGTCAATATTAATCTAATTGGAATACTGAAACAACGTTCCAAATGTCGGAGAGACAGACAGTAAGGTTTATAGAAATCTCTGCTGTTGAAAACTAAATATTAGTCTAAAATAATTTTTTATATTGGAGATCAAGTTTATAAGTTCCCTGCCTGGTTTGATGAGACAGTGGATTGCGCAGTCAGATAGAACAGAGTAAATCTCCATAGACAAACATTGGTAGTAGAATGGCCTCACTGAACAGCTCAGTGACTTTCAACGTGGCACCGTCATAGGATGCCACCTTTCTAACAAGTCAGTTCATCAAATTTCTGTTCTGCTAGAGCTGCCCCAGGCAACTGTAAGTGCTGTTATTGTGAAGTGGAGCAACAACGGCTCAGCGGTCGGCCACACAAGCTCACAGAATGGGACCGCCGAGAGCTGAAGCGTGAAGAGCGTAAAAATCTGTCCTCTGTTGCAACACTCACTACCGAGTTCCAAACAACGTCAGCACAATAACTGTTTGTCAGTAGCTTAATGTGTTTCCATGGCCGAGCAGCCTAAGATCACCATGTGCAATGCCAAGCATCGGCTGGAGTGGTGTAAAGCTCCCCACCATTGGACCCTGGAGCAGTGGAAATGCGTTCTCTGGAGTGATGAACCACGCTTCACCATCTGGCAGTCCGACGGACAAATCATGCTTGGGCGGATGCCAGGAGAACGCAAACAAAGCCATACAGAAATGGTTTGTTAAGATCGGTGTGGAAGAACTTGACTGGCCTGCAGAGCCTTGACCTCAACCCTATTGAACATCTTTGTGATGAATTGGAACGCCGACTGAGAGCCAGGCCTAATCGCCAAACATCAGTGACCGACCTCACTAATGCTCTTATTTTCTCTGTCCCCTTAGTTCCATGATCATGGTTCAAAGTTTTTCTTAGAAATGTCTACTGCGCAATCTCCTCTCTTCAGGGTTGAATCATTTATGTGTGGTCTTATTACGGTTCTTTTCAATTGCTAACTGTCACGACTTCCGCTGAAGTTGGTCCCTCTCCTTGCTCGGGCGGCGTTTGGCGGTCGACGTCACCGGTTTTCTAGCCATCTGTCATGACTTCCGCCGAAGTCGGTCCCTCTCCTTGTTCGGGTGGCGTTCGACGGTCGACGTCACCGGTCTTCTAGTTACCACCGATCTACTTTTCAATTTCAATGTGTTTTGTCTTCATTATACACACTTGGTTTCTATCCCATAATTACATGTTCCTTATTTAAACCCTCTGTTTCCCCCATGGTTTTGTGCATGTTTGTTCTATGTTAGATAGAACAAGTGTCCTGTTTTTAGTCTCGTTACCAAATGTGTGGGAGGACGGGAGAATGCGTGGAGGACAAAGAAGAGGAAGACCAAGAGCGGTGGTCTCTGATGAGATAAAGGCCACAAAATGTTGTAAACCATAGTCTCTCTTTGAGAGAGGCCGGTTTAAGGGTGCAACCTAATATGCAGCGTTCAACAGCATCAATAGTACGAATTTTCCGGCAAAAAAACATGTGAGATGTGCATCCTTCAATGATAATTGAACTACATATTACAGTACAATACAGTATGGTCACATTTTTACATGTACTGACATTTTGAAATATATTGTTCTGTGTTTTTCAGTAGGATCCAAAGGTTGCCTTTAAGGCCATGTTGACAATGCAATAAAACTGCAGGAAATTCGGGACAGAGTGCTGGCAGACAATATCACTTTTGGGAATGTGAATACGGTCAGCACAACGACAATTGCCAGAGTTCTAGAGAAACATAAAATAAGGATGAAGCAGTTGTACACTGTACCCTTTGAGAGAAACGGTGAACGTGTGAAAGAACTCCGGTATCAATATGTCCAGGTAAGATGTCTGTTCAATAACCAAACAGGGTACATACACAGCTATGCATAATGTAAAGTACTGTAAAACTGTGGATTTACTGTACTTTAGAGAGTAACGGAGATGGAAGCCAGGCAAACTGCACATACATTCATCTTTGTGAATGAAGCTGGATTCAACCTGGCAAAAACACGCTGCAGGGGAAGAAATGTGATTGGACAGAGAGCAACAGTGGATGTCCCAGGCCAGAGAGGAGCTAACATCACAATGTGTGCAGCACTGTCCAATGATGTTTTTCTGTTACACAAACCACTCATTGGCCCCTACAATACAGAGAGGCTCATTTATTTTCTGGATGACCTGCATAATCGACTTGTGCCAGCGGAGGAGAGAGGGGCAAGAAACTCCCCTACCTTTGTTGTTGTGTGGGATAATGTGGCATTCCACCACTCTGCTGCAGTCACAGACTGGTTTGCTGCACATCCCAGGATATCAGTACTATTCCTGCCAGCATACGCCCCCTTCCTTAACCCCATATAGGAGTTTTTCTCTGCGAGGAGGTGGAAGGTTTATGACCACCATCCACATGACCAGATGCCCTTGCTGGATGCCATGAATGCGGGGTGTGGAGACACTTCTCCTGAAGACTGCCAGGGTTGGATTAGACATTCCAGAAGATACTTTCCAAGATGCATTGCCAGAGATGAGATGTGATGTTGATGAGAACTTGTGGCCAAATGCAGGAGAGAGGGAGAACTGGAACCCTCACAGTACTGTACAGTCGTGGCCAAAGGTTTTGAGAATAACACAAATATTAATTTCCACAAAGTTTGCTGCTTCAGTGTCTTTAGATATTTTTGTCAGATGTTACTATAGAATACTGAAGTATAGTTAGAAGCATTTCACAAGTGTCAAAGGCTTTTATTGACAATTACATGAAGTTGATGCAAAGAGTCAATATTTGCAGTGTTGACCCACCCTTCTTTTTCAAGACCTCTGCAATCCGCCCTGGCATGCTGTCAATTAACTTCTGGGCCACATCCTGACTGATGGCAGCCCATTCTTGCATAATCAATGCTTGGAGTTTGTCAGAATTTGTGGGTTTTTGTTTGTCCACCCGCCTCTTGAGGACTGACCACAAGTTCTCAATGGGATTAAGGTCTGGGAAGTTTCCTGGCCATGGACCCAAAATATCAATGTTTTGTTCCCCAAGCCACTTAGTTGCTCCATCATGCTGGAAAAGGCATTGTTCGTCACCAAACTGTTCCTGGATGGTTGGGAGAAGTTGCTCTCGGAGGATGTGTTGGTATCATTCTTTATTGATGGCTGTGTTCCTAGGCTGAATTGTGAGTGAGCCCACTCCCTTGGCTGAGAAGCAACCCCACACATGAATGGTCTCAGGATGCTTTACTGTTGGCATGACACAGGACTGATGGTAGCGCTCACCTTGTCTTCTCCGGACAAGCTTTTTTCCGGATGCCCCAAACAATCGGAAAGGGGATTCATCAGAGAAAATTACTTTACCCCAGTCCTCAGCAGTCCAATCCCTGTACCTTTTGCAGAATATCAGTCTGTCCCTGATGTTTTTCCTGGAGAGAAGTGGCTTCTTTGCTGCCCNGCCTCACTGTGCGTGCAGATGCACTCACACCTGCCTGCTGCCATTCCTGAGCAAGCTCTGTACTGGTGGTGCCCCGATCCCGCAGCTGAATCAACTTTAGGAGACGGTCCTGGCGCTTGCTGGACTTTCTTGGGCGCCCTGAAGCCTTCTTCACAACAATTGAACCGCTCTCCTTGAAGTTCTTGATGATCCGATAAATGGTTAATTTAGGTGCAATCTTACTGGCAGAAATATCCTTGCCTGTGCAAAGCAATGATGACAGCACGTGTTTCCTTGCAGAGGAAGAACAATGATTCCAAGCACCACCCTCCTTAAGGAGCTTCCAGTCTGTTATTCGAACTCAATCAGCATGACAGAGTGATCTCCAGCCTTGTCCTCGTCAACACTCACACCTGTGTTAACGAGAGAATCACTGACATGATGTCAGCTGGTCCTTTTGTGGAAGGGCTGAAATGCAGTGGAAATGTTTTTTGGGGATTCAGTTCATTTGCATGGCAAAGAGGGACTTTGCAATTCATTGCAATTCATCTGATCACTCTTCATGACATTCTGGAGTATATGCAAATTGCCATCATACAAACTGAGGCAGCAGACTTTGTGAAAATTAATATTTGTGTCATTCTCAAAACTTTTGGCCACAACTGTACAGTATGAGTGATTATACTATACATGTTGTTGATGTTTTTTTTGTAATTATTATTGTAGCCCTGGAATTTCAGGAATTTGTTTTTTGTTTAAACTTTTTAATTTTCACAAGTAAATTACTATACGCAAAGATATAGAAAAAATAAAGGCTATTGAAGGAAATTGCTGCATTTCTGATTCATTCTTGTTACATCTACTTTAGTACAGTCATTAAAGTGAAAAGGTGTTATTCTTATTCTATAATGAAATACTGATTTAGTGAAAAATCATTTGAACTTCAAAGATAAGTTCCTCATTTATGTAATGCTCCCTGTCAGTGTTTTTTAGGTCAGTGTGTTGAGTGACAATGAATGCTTTCTGACTGAGAATTGTTGCTAGTATTATGGTCGAACAAGCTTATTTTGAGACATGTATGTGTTTTGGTGGTTTGAGTGAGTTTTGGAGGTGAGATGAACTGTTTGGCCAAGATGCATGTTGGTAATGCAGACTGTGTTTAGAGTTTTGAAAAAGTGGCTTCAGTATTGACTGATGCTTGTTAGCAATTGAAAATAACTCTAAGCATCGAGCCAGATGGCGACCACAGCCTCTCCGCTCTCTCCTCCTCTCCGCTCTCTCCTTCTCTCTCTCTTCTTCTCTCTCCTCTCCTCCACTCTCTCCTCTCCTCTCTCCTCTCCTCTCTCCTCTGAGGCCGACTGATCCAAGTCAACCATGAAGACAGTTACACACCAGTTTCCATATTGCACCACGCGGCTAAAAGGAGACGTGTGTATGTATGTGTGTGATCGTGTGTGTGTGTATGATTATGAGTGTATGTGTGTGATCGTGTGTGTGTATGATTATGAGTGTATGTGTGTGATCGTGTGTGTGTATGATTATGAGTGTATGTGTGTGAATGTGTGTGTGTATGATTATGAGTGTATGTGTGTGATCATGTGTGTATGATTATGAGTGTATGTGTGTGATCGTGTGTGTGTATGATTATGAGTGTATGTGTGTGATCGTGTGTGTGTATGATTATGAGTGTGTGTGTGTGATCGTGTGTGTGTATGATTATGAGTGTATGTGTGTGATCGTGTGTGTGTGTATGATTATGAGTCTATGTGTGTGATCGTGTGTGTGTATGATTATGAGTGTATGTGTGTGTGTATGATTATGAGTGTATGTGTGTGCTCGTGTGTGTGATTACGAGTGTGTGTGTGCTCGTGTGTGTGTATGATTGTGTGTGTGTGTGTGTGTGTGTGTGTGCGTGAGAGGAGCAGGGTCCATAGCCTCTTTAATATCTAATCTGTATGAGTGCGGTGGTTGTGGCAGGCAGGCTGGCAGGGCGTTGATTGGAGGGGAGGTCCTGGGGAAGAGGCTGGTCTCGCTCCAGCAGAGCACACACACATCACTAAGCCTCAAACCTCTACGCCTCACTGCTTGTCCATCTTTACACACACATCACTGAGCCTCAAACCTCTACGCCTCACAGCCTCTCCATCTCTACACACACATCACTGAGCCTCAAACCTCTACACCTCACAGCCTCTCCATCTTTACACACACATCACTGAGCCTCAAACCTCTACACCTCACTGCCCGTCCATCTCTACACACACATCACTGATTGGGATGCTCACGCTCTCTCCATTCCTCCGTCTCTTTCTGCAGGGTAAGGTATCGATCTGTAAAGGCTCATTACCCTGCCGCAGGAAGAGAAGCAGACTCAGAGCCTTGCAGGCAGAGAGAGCTGGGCTGCTAGGATACAGGCTGAAGGTGTGGGTGAGGGAGGAAAAACACCAGAGGTTGGGCTTCTACTGGGGTAAATATGCATTAGTACACTACCCATCTCTATTTAAACTCTCCCTTTTTTCCCCGCTCCTTCTCTCTTTCTCCTTTCTTCTCAATCTCTCTGTTTTTCTCTTGGTGCTACAAAGAAACGTTATTCTAAAGTGTTGTGTTTCTCACAAGGTGCTATGTGGCTGGCTGTCTATCTTTCATAGGCCTGCTTTCATGTAATGGAGGCCCAAAACCATTTAGATATTTCAAACAGCGTAGCTGCATTCATGCCCACTAGGCATTCTTCCTCTTTGAGGGGCTCCAGCTGAGCACAGGTGTTCTGTCATAAGCTGCACCACTGATACATATTACCACTTCCTCTTTCCCCCAGTGATGTGAGTTAATGAGAGAGGTGTTAAGTGATAAAATGTTACCTTTCTCACAAGTGGCTCCACCGTAGCTGGGCAGACACAGGCACACAAAGGAATTGATCTCGTCGATACAGGTGCCTCCGTTCTGACACGGGTTTGACTGGCAGTCGTCGATGTCTGTCAGGGAAAAAAAGGGTTGTGTTCATTAGGCACCAAATGGAAGAAAACAGATTGAAACAGGGAGGGATCACCTGGACTTGTCCAATAAGAATGGCTTATTTTTGTTTTAAAATGTTGTATGTCCGAAAAACAAGGATACACAAGGAGACAGGGTCAGTTACAACACTGCAGTCACTGGACCTGGCACATATCTCTTGTCACTATCAGAGATCTAACTTTTCAGAGAGGTCTGAGCTCTTTTGAGGAGTTGTAATTAAAAGCTTTGATTCAGCAGCCCATCAATAAGTGGGTGGAGGAGCAGTGAAGCGCATGACACTAATTGTGATGCGTATGCAGGACTTGCCTTCCACTTTACTGTCAAACCTGAACAGGTTATATTCTCCACTGGCAGGGAGAAGATGCAGGGAGGAGGCAGTTTGATGTTGGAGATGTTTGATATTCAGATATTTACACCCATGCAATCATGCTAGAGTTGTACTGACACTTCATACTGTATATGTGAAACTGATGCATGTAGCTGTGATACAGATGAACAAACTCATACAGTATACCAGGAATGCATGCATGCACACTTGCACACACACGGACAGACAGGCACACACACTTTGCGGAGACGTTTAAGGCTATGGTTCTCCTCTCTGTGTACAAGCAGAACTATATTTATCTCACTGCTGATCTGGGGCCTTAGGGCAAAATCATTAAACCACAGCTGGCATCCCAGCAACCTTTGCCCTCAGAACATCTGAGTATATCTCGGGGGCCCGGGCAAGAGGGCAGGAAACGGGTATCGAGTAACATAGGGATCATGCTTTTTATAGTTCCCCAAGTCTGGAAGAGTGTGGAAGATGGCGAGTCCCTAGGTTGGATTACAGGGATTTGATGGCGAGGGGAAGCATGTTGGATAAAAGCAGCTTGTGGTGGTTATCAAAGCAGAGAGAAGAAAGGCAGGAGTTAGTCTGAATCCACACTGGGATGGCCTGCCATGTCTAGACGATGAATCAACAGATCAGGAGGGAGGGATTACTACAGCACACATACGGAGACGTATGGAGGCTCTGACTGGTGCTGTACTGTATATATAGCAGGGCTCTCAGCTGGGTTCTCTAGTACTGCAATGTTTCTCTGCTAATCAGGAAGTGTGATACTGTTGAGTACAGAAGAGTTGAAAGCTGGCCACTCATCCATCCCATTGTCTGTGAGGTGGTACCACAATCCTCCATAGAAGACTTGGTTTGGCTCAGCTAACTCTGACCCCCATGCAGCGCAGCACTTGACTCTTAACAACGACAGGAAAGAGGGACCATACTGCTGGGCCGGCCCTGGCCTCTTGAGTGTCTCCCCTCCCTCCTCTCCTCCTCCAGCTTCAGACACAGCAGGCATAACAGAGGAGAGCAGAGAGAAGCCAGAGGGCTCATTCAGTGGCAACTCAGTGTCCACCCAGCCCAGCTGGCTAACTGGGGATAAACTGTAGCTGGGGCAGGTGGTGGGTGGTGGAGGGCGGCTGCTGCCCAGCCTTCTCTGGCTTCCTCCCCAGGACAACACAGGCAGGCCTGAAAGCCTAGAAGCTATGCTCCATCCCCAAGGACTCCCAGGAGCAGCCGGTGGAGGATTGTGAGGATTGTTCATCGGCTGGCAGAGGAGAGAGAGGGAGAGAGGGAGAGAGCGAGTGAGAGAGGCCAGCCTAACTGGGGGGGTGTGCAGCTGACAAATGTGCAGTCTCAGCCTAGACGACATGGGTGTGAAAATGCCAGACAGAGAAAGAGAAAGAGAAAGAGAGAAAGAGAGAGAGAGAGAGAGAGAGAGAGAGAGAGAGAGAGAGAGATGGAGAGAGATTGCAGTCTCTTTGTCCCTATGGGGTGTGTGTGCCAGTCCAGTGAAACACTATTTCCCTATGCAGGGCCAGACCCAGGCCCCTATATTCTTGCTGTTTGCAGTTCTGGAGGATTTTTTCCCCTACTTCACCAAGGCAAGATTTATGCTTTCAATTCCAGACGCGGCCAGGGCATCTGTGAACATGGAGCCAAATAAAGAGTAAACAGCTCCCTCTTTTATAAATGTGAATTTCGACGCAATCAACAATTTCACGCCAATGAATCCCAGCAGGTTTCTCCTCTGGGCCCAGTTAGAGTCCACAGACTAGAATCTAATAAAGGAGGCGAAGAAACGAAGAAAGGATCAATATCATGACCAAGGACTTTCTCTCAGTCAGACAGACCAGCATTAAAAAAGTTACCCAGGCATATGTTCTCTCTCTCTCTCATTCATGTTCTCTCCCTCTCCCCATCTCCTCTCTCTCTCTCTCTCTCTCTCTCTCTCTCTCTCTCTCTCTCTCTCTCTCTCTCTCTCTCTCTCTCCCTCTCTCTCTGTCTCTCTGTCTCTGTGTGTGTGACTGTCAGGATCAATGCAACATCACAAAGCCCTGTGACAGACACAAAGATGACAGACTCTCTCTGCCATGCTGCATCATACCCACGTTCCTAAGTCAGTTGGCTCCTCACAAAACAGACACTACCTGAGAATTAATATGGTCTACCTTACATAAAACTATCAATACAGACACTATATAATCTACAGCACCTGGAAACCAGTGGAATGCATTGCACAGTGAAGTCGCAATCTATCTCAGTTGGCTATTCATAAGACAGACACTAGTACTATGCTATACCTTGGTGCAAGGAAATATGTTACTATAGCTACCATCCACTTAGAGTTTCCTCTGAGGCAATCAACACATCAGCATTCACCTATAAAGTCACCATTCCATTCATTAAACAGGCATTACGATGAGCGTCAGAGTTAACCACCCACAGGAAATAACCCATCATTTGCAACAAAGAAGCCATCACCCACCTCAGTTAACATTCACACTGACACGGCCCCATGAATGAAAACTAAAACGGCGGCATTGAGCAAGTCAACATCTCTGGAGTGTATTTGTTGGCCTTGGCACCTAATGATAACCATTTCCTTGACACTTTATGATAACCCTTTCCTTGATACTTTATGATCACCATTTCCTTGACACTTTATGATCACCATTTCCTTGACACTTTATGATAACCATTTCCTTGACACTTTATGATAACCATTTCCTTGACACTTTATGATCACCATTTCCTTGACACTTTATGATCACCATTTCCTTGACACTTCATGATCACCATTTCGTTGACACTTTATGATAACCATTTCCTTGACACTTTATGATAACCATTTCCTTGACACTTTATGATAACCATTTCCTTGACACTTTATGATAACCATTTCCTTGATACTTTATGATCACCATTTCCTTGACACTTTATGATCACCATTTCCTTGACACTTTATGATAACCATTTCCTTGACACTTTATGATAACCATTTCCTTGACACTTTATGATAACCATTTCCTTGACACTTTATGATCACCATTTCCTTGACACTTCATGATCACCATTTCCTTGACACTTTATGATCACTGTTTCCTTGACAGCATCTTAAAGGGATCATTATCTGAAGGATGGTTTCTGCCACTTAAAACTCTGTGGAGTGTTTTGGATCCACAGCGGGCAGCGCCAGGGCGATACACGTCTGCCAGCACATCCTAATGACAGTTTGAGAGAGGGCATTGAAATTCTGTGGTGTCCGTCACCTCTGAGTTTGTTTTATTACGTTTGAAGGATAAATGACCCTCTTTCAGGGGAACAATCGTCGTCCTATTGCTGTTGATTGTCTCTTTCGTAATTACTTTGGCAACATGTGAATAGTCTCGCCTTTTCAATGAAGTGTGCATTATGGATTGCGCAGTGAAGTGGGATTGTCAGAGGGGAGGAGGGGAGGACAAAGAAAACATGGCGGAAAGAGAGGGAGAGAGAGAGAGAGAGAGATATAGAGAGGGAGGAAGGGAAGGAAGGAGGGGGAGAGTGAAAAAAGAGAGAGGAAGAGAGAGAGAGAAAGAGAGAATGAGAGAAAGAGTGAAAGAGAGAGAGAGAAAAGGTGAGCATGAGAGTAAGAGAGAGAGAAAGAGAGAGATAGTTAGAGGGTGAAAGAGAGAAAGATAGTGAAAGAGAGAGCGAGAGAGAGACAGAGAAAGAGAGACCTGGAACTGCCAATATGATTATTTGCACTCAACAGGTCCTATTGATGGCCTTATGATTCAGCAGAGCATAAGAAAGCTCTATTCAACACTCCACTAACAAAACGTACAGCCGCTGCGTGTGTGGTGAAACAGAAAAGGTAAGCTAAGGTTTACACAATGAGATGGAGCATGTATCAGAAACACACACACACCCATACACCCCCCCACACACACACACACCCGCTGTTGCCAGGATATGGTAACTCGGCCGCTGTCAGTATGACAGGCTGAAAGCTTGTTTAGTCATAACAGTCCAACAGCTCAGTAAAGGACCCAGTGTGGGAAACTAAATGCCAACACTTCCCTGATCAAACAGTGTTTTGATAGATTAAAGAGAGGGTCAGTGAACCTGGAAATACCAGATGAGGAAAATTCATTTAGGACAGGAGAACAGGAAGCGGGAGAGTGTAGACCTGGAGGAGAGGACTGCTCAGTACCTAGCCTGGTCTTGTCCAGGGCTGGGTCAATTCCATTTCAATTTAGTCCATTTAAAGTTCCAATTCAACAACTGAAAAATTCCTGATTGAAAATAAATGACACTATTCATTTCTTGAATTGGAACATTAGTTCATCCCTTCACTCTCTTGAATTGACTGACTGAATGAAATGGAATTGACCCCAACCAGTGATGTAGTGTTAAGTAAAGAGGTTGGTAAACTGCATGTGTGTCTGTGTGTGTGT
Organism: Hucho hucho; assembly: GCA_003317085.1. Lineage (NCBI taxonomy): Eukaryota > Metazoa > Chordata > Actinopteri > Salmoniformes > Salmonidae > Hucho > Hucho hucho. The sequence goes on along the minus strand of QNTS01000249.1, from coordinate 462,201 downwards.
GCATGTGTGTGTGTGCCCTGGCCTGGTGGATGTGTATGGGGGAGAGGGAGGATGACTGGATGTAGAGCGGATAAGAGCTGTGAACATAGGAACTGGAGGTACTAAACTCAGCAAAAAAAGAAACGTCCCTTTTTCAGGACCCTGTCTTTCAAAGATAATTCTTAAAAATTCAAATAACTTCACAGATCTTCATTGTAAAGGGTTTAAACACTGTTTCCCATGCTTGTTCAATAAACCGTAAACAATTAATGAACATGCACCTGTGGAACGGTCGTTAAGACACTAACAGTGTACAGACGGTAGGCAGTTAAGGTCACAGTTATGAAAACTTAGGACACTAAAGAGGCCTTTCTACTGACTCTGAAAAACACCAAAAGAAAGATGCCCAGGGTCCCTGCTCATCTGCGTGAATGTGCCTTAGGCATGCTGCAAGGAGGCATGAGGACTGCAGATGTGGCCAGGGCAATAAATTGCAATGTACACACTGTGAGACGCCTAGGACAGCGCTACAGGAAGACAGGACGGACAGCTGATCGTCCTCGCAGTGGCAGACCACGTGTAACAACACCTGCACAGGATCGGTACATCCGAACATCACACCTGCGGGACAGGTACAGGATGGCAACAACAACTGCCAGAGTTACACCAGGAACGCACAATCCCTCCATCAGTGCTCAGACTGTCCGCAATAGGCTGAGAGAGGCTAGACTGAGTGCTTGTAGGCCTGTTGTAAGGCAGGTCCTCACCAGACATCACCGGCAACAACGTCGCCTATGGGCACAAACCCACCGTCGCTGGACCAGACAGGACTGGCAAAAAGTGCTCTTCACTGACGAGTCTCAGTGATGGTCAGATTCACGTTTATCGTCGAAAGAATGAGCATTACACTGAGGCCTGTACTCTGGAGCAGGATTGATTTGGAGGTGGAGGGTCCGTCATGGTCTGGGGCGGTGTGTCACAGCATCATCGGACTGAGCTTGTTGTCATTGCAGGCAATCTCAATGCTGTGCATTACAGGGAAGACATCCTCCTCCCTCATGTGGTACCCTTCCTACAGGCTCATCCTGACATGACCCTCCAGCATGACAATGCCACCAGCCATACTGCTCGTTCTGTGCGTGATTTCCTGCAAGACAGGAATGTCAGTGTTCTGCCATGGCCAGCGAAGAGCCCGGATCTCAATCCCATTGAGCACGTCTGGGACCTGTTGGATCGGCGGGTGAGGTCTAGGGCCATTCCCCCCAGAAATGTCCGGGAACTTGCATGTGCCTTGGTGGAAGAGTGGGGTAACACCTCACAGCAAGAACTGGCAAATCTGGTGCAGTCCATGAGGAGGAGATGCACTGCAGTGCTTAATATAGCTGGTGGCCACACCCTTTGTTCAGGGACACATTATTCAATTTCTGTTAGTCACATGTCTGTGGAACTTGTTCAGTTTATGTCTCAGTTGTTGAATCTTGTTATGTTCATACAAATGTTTACACATGTTAAGTTTGCTGAAAATAAACGCAGTTGACAGTGAGAGGACGTTTCTTTTTTAGCTGAGTTTAGTATGTATGTACACAACACAGGAGGTTGGTGGCACCTTAATTGGGGAGGACGGGCTCATAGTAATGGCTGGAATGGAATAAATGAAATGGTATCAACACATCAAACACACCCATGTGTTTGATACCATTCCATTGACTCCATTCCAGACATTATTATAATAAGTTGTCCTCCCCTCAGAACTTCTGTGCTGTTGCCTTGTGTTCTATAGATAGATCAATGAACCATTGATAGTGGATCCAGCCTAGTGTATAAAAGAATGTCTACATGCTAACATCACAGACTGTTATTTAGTTTATACAGTAGATGCATACGCTTGTTCGTTGGTACGGACATAGAGACAAACCTATAGAGATTCAATACAGATGTAGGATCTTAATTTGATTACCCTGTTGCAGGAGAACTAATTTCCACTTACAAATTTCAGACTTGATTTTCCCTTATTAAAACTTTTTCAAACCCTACAAAAATGTCCATTGATTATAATCCATATAATAATTCACATTTTCTGTTGCTGCAGGATTATTTTCCTGTTTTAGCAAATTGGCTCAAATGAAGATCCTATATCTGTAGAAAAGTAGATTTAGTAGTCCTAAATTCAAAATCCTATTGATTTAAACTGTTGTTACTCTGACTCAACCACACATCCAGAGTAATGCATAAAACCTGTTTTCCAATACCGAGAATAACAAAACATAAACACTAATCCTGAGTATGATTTATGCATCAATTGACTAAATTAATCAATAAAGAAATTAAACAGCTAGTCATTTACCACGGACTGCGGGGGTCAACTTTTTTAAATGAATAACACCCATAGGTTCAGAGTGGAGAGGTCAGTGTTCTGACCATTACTGTGTGTGTGTGTGTGTGTGTGTGTGTGTGTGTGTGTGTGTGTGTGTGTGTGCGTGCGTGTGTGTGTGTGTGCGTGCGTGCGTGCGTGAGTGCGAGCATGTGTGTGAGAAAGAGACAGAGAGAGAGTGAGTGTGTGTGTGTTCCAGCCAGACAGACAGGTCCAGGCTGCTGTTGACAGGGCTAATTCAACACACACATGGAACTGTGGGAAAACCTAATGAGAAGAGTATGTCACAAACATGTCAAAGCCCTGGTCCTCAAACAGCCCTCACCAACGACAGCCAGCATCTTGTCCCTGTTTTCTGACAGCCAGCCTATCTCTGGTCCCTGTTCTCTGACAGCCAGCCTATCTCTGGTCCCTGTTCTCTGACAGCCAGCCTATCTCTGGTCCCTGTTCTCGGACAGCCAGCCTATCCCTGGTCCCTGTTCTCTGAAAGCCAGCCTATCTCTGGTCCCTGTTCTCTGACAGCCAGCCTATCTCTGGTCCCTGTTCTCTGACAGCCAGCCTATCTCTGGTCACTGTTCCCTGGGAGATGAGGCCTGGTCAGGGGCCTGCTGTCATTTCCCAGTCCCACATAAACAGAGGTCCATGGCTCTAAAGGCATGCAGGCACCAGTCAGTCAGTCAGCCTCTACCTGCTGTCAGAGACACAGGCAGACTGTCTGGCTGGCTGGAGATACTGGCTGGATAGACACATGGTTGTTTTTGTAGAAGAGAAAGGGTTCTCAATGAGTTACCTGGCTAAATAAACGTTTCAAAACATTGGAAAGCGGTGGGAATCTTCTTGCTGACTCATTCTCCTCCTTTCCTTCCCCCCTTGACTCCCTCCTTTTACTTTGGACATTGAGTACCCCTAGGGACAGTGATTTAGAAATGTCCCCTGACAGCCACTGTCACAGCTGCCACCCAGAGCTGTGATCATTACCAGGGTTTACCAGGGGTCAGCTCCACTCTACATGACTGATCTACTGTATCATACATCTACAGCAATGCAGAAACACCTTTCTGATGTTAATGTAGAACAGTTCCCTCAGGGGAGGAAATGGAGGGCTATTCTCTACCTCTATTTCTGACATACTTTAGCAAAAAGAAGGGAAATAATCTCTCGCCTGTCAGAATCGATTAATCACTGGCAGTGGGAAAACTTAGTGGGTTAGACTATATACTGTAAGTAGATCGTTTTGAGTGGTGCGAAGTTGTGGAGTACAGTGTAGGCTACAATGACAGTGCAGAGGGTTATAACAAAGTCCTTTTCACAGGCGTTTCTACTTCAACACCTGATTGATCCACCTCAGAGCTACTGTACCTCAGCTCCACCTCAACTCACCTGGCTTTGGGCTGATGCTCCTTATCGCTCTTTTTCTAATCCTCTCACTGCTCTCGGGTCATCTTTCTACATTCAAATCTTACATTAGAATGAATTGACAGTACTGACGAAGGATCAGCTCCTAGAGAGATATTACAATCTACGGCTGCAAATATTGAGGTGGCTTATTCTAATGCTTACCCAATAAAATACACTAAATCACCAATTTGGTACATCATTGTGCATATGGTAGATTACACATCATAAAATATATTGAGACACATTATAGACAGTAGCCTACAAGTAGCAAAATAGAACTCAATTGATTGAACATGAAATGTGTTCCAATATTATTGAAATAGTGTCACGGTTGCACGATGGAGCGGACCAAGACGCAGTGAGGGTTCCAGTATACATACTTTATTTAAAGTGCAAACTGGAAAAACAATGACACAAACCATCACACAGGTGTGGCACACCCAGGTACATACACAAATGCAAACAATAACCCACAAGGCAAGAGGGGCAGGGAACCAACTTAAATAGGATTCCCAATTAGAGACAACGACTAACAGCTGCCTCTAATTGGGAACCCAAACCAACCAACATAGAAATATAACCATAGAACCAAAAACACCCCTGATCACGTCCTGACCAAAAACACCAATGAGCAGCCAAAAGGGCTATCTATGGCCAGGACGTGACAAATAGGCCTATAGCCTACTGTTGATATTGGAATGCAGTCATCTCAGTTTTAATTTGAAGTATATTTTTATACATTGCTTGTTTGTATCAATTGCAAAGACATTGGCTACTTTGTATTGTAGTCATTTATTTATGAAGTTATCGGCGGGTAAGTGGATGGTGTAGGCAGGCGTTAGATTACGATGGTTTGGGAAACAGCTCAGAGATTTAACGATGCTCCTACAAAGGTTCTACGATGGTTTTGGGAAACCGGGCACTGGTCTGTTGTCATGGAGATAAGAAGGCCTCCCTTGATTTATGTGTATGTGTGTGTGGAGGCCTGGGAACCTGGCCATAGAAAAAGCTAATTAATCTCCAGGTCTGTTTACAGCGCGTTGAGCAACAGTGTGACACACACACACACACTCGCACACACACACACACACACACACACACACACACACACACACACACACACACACACACAGACACACAGCATTCCATCTTATTCTCATTCTGCAGGACAGAAAGCATGTCCTCTGCCTCTCATTGCACATAGGAGTTCGGAGAGGAGTGAGTGTGAGTTTGTGTGTGTGTGGCAGTGGGCCACTGCAGACTGAGAAGCTCCAATCAGGGGTGTGTGAGGCTTGTGATGGCGGGTGATTGGGGTGGATCAGGTGATCACGTCGCCATGAGAGATGAGGGCGAGAGGCAGAGGTGGAGTAATGAGGCGTGGCAGCAGGTGGAGTAAGCCAATCACACTCCTTTAAGAGGCTCAGCGCCCAACACACTCATATCAATCTGACCATAAATCACACACGAACTCAGAGACACAAACACACGCAGGCATGTACACGCACGCACACACACAGACACACACATTTTACATTTGCATTTTAGTAATTTAGCAGACGCTCTTATCTTGAGCGACTTACAGTAGTAAGTGCATACATTTCTCGTACTGTTCCCCTGTGGGAATCGAACCCACAACCATGCTCCACCAACTGAGCCACACGGGACACACACACACTCCAGGGTGAGATTGTGACTGAAAGCCACACAAACCCTCTTGGAAATTACCATTCACTTCTTGAATTAACTGCATTGAAATGGAACTGAGTCCAAAATGCATCTAGGGGCATTATCCTCCTACACCCAGTGCTCCTTTTTCCCACCCACACAAAGGACTGTCCTCTGTGGGCTAGCTCTCTCCAGACTCTGGCTCTCTGTTCCACAGCCAGGGGACCAGGTCGGGTTATGGGCTTGGGCTAAGGTTGAATATTTTCCCAGTATTTTACAAACGTTCCATCCCGAGAATAAATCACTTTTCTCCAGGGTAACCCGGTATTTCCCACCAAAACCGGAATAGGTCTATGTCTGGATTTGATTAGAGCTTTGATCGAAAATTCAAGCCTGATGCTACCTGAGCCTGATGAGCCATACATTAAATACATTTTATGAGCCCTACATGATTGTGCCGTTATCCAATACATATATGATATAGGCTACTGCACGTTATTATACAGAACACAAAAATATAAAAGCTCATAGCTATATGCTCTCTTAGGTAAATAAATTAAACCAGCTCCTGTAGGCTAATCTTTTAGAGTGTGAACTGTAATACTGTACTGTACTGTATTATACTATATTATATGGACTGTACCTACGCGCATCTTTCAAACCATGATAAAGCAGGGAGAGATTCTGGTACAAGTATAGGATAGTAGATGTGATTTTAATTGTGAAATATAATAGGGCCTATTTGTATAATTCATGTTAGCTTACCTCCTCTTTCACTCTCTATTGTTGCTTCATTCCGTCCTCGCTTTCAACAGTTACATTTGTTTAAGTTTTGTTGTTACCAAGCGAAGCTTGATTTTGGAAGAAGCTAACCACTTAGCTAGATAACTAGCTACTAAATTAGCAGACCAAATGCACAACTGCAGAGCATTTAACACATTTTAGATTGTTAACTTAATCGTTTTAAAATATCTAGCTGGCAAACATTTAGTTGTGAATTCCATACTGTAACTAGTTCACCTGGTGCATGCTGCACAACAGTGATTGACTCACAAGGCTCCGGTCTCTCGTCGTTGGCTGTGTTCGAGAGGATCAAAACCGCAATATACATGTATCATGGGCAAATTGTGACTGACTTATCTACAAATAATCATGTTGTTATTTATGACGCAGGGTGATTTGTAGATCAGTCAGTCGGCAGTCGCCGCAGTCGTTTTGACGCTCTCGAACACAGCCGTTGTGTGCTTGTAAACAAACACCATGTGACTGGGGACTACCGGTAAGCTTCATAATGACAGGTGAAATTAAGAATACGATCTTCTTAATCTCCTAACGTATTGCACAAGTTGACTGCAAGTATTTACTTAAAAAGTAGCTACAAATGTTCAAATGGATGAAATATATATACCCCAGTACATGGTATACACGGTATACCACCCAAGCCTAGGGCCAATGATATTAATAGCCCTGACTTCATGAATGTTTCAGGCTCAATGATAGGAGCTAGTGTGAGAGGAGAAGGATGCACCACAGGGTACATTAGTTAACAGACAGGAAGGGTTGGGGGGGAGAGCTCTAAAGGACTATTTAAACACAATATCCACATTATCAATATCCACATTATCAATATCCACATTAACAATATCCACATTATCAATATCCACATTAACAATATCCACATTAACAATATCCACATTATCAATATCCACATTAACAATATCCACATTATCAATATCCACATTAACAATATCCACATTATCAATATCCACATTATCAATATCCACATTATCAATATCCACATTAACAATATCCACATTAACAATATCCACATTAACAATATCCACATTAACAATATCCACATTATCAATATCCACATTAACAATATCCACATTATCAATATCCACATTATCAATATCCACATTAACAATATCCACATTAACAATATCCACATTATCAATATCCACATTATCAATATCCACATTATCAATATCCACATTAACAATATCCACATTATCAATATCCACATTATCAATATCCACATTAACAGCTGCATGCAGCAACGCAAGAGCAGAGTATGTGTGTGNGGGGAACTAGAGAGCGAGAGGGAAACGAAGAGAGTGAGGAGGGAGGGATAAAAAATGAGGAGAAAGAGCGACATGGGAAAGGAGAGAAAGAGGGAGAAAGAGAGAGTGGTAAAGAGAGGGACAGGGTAAGAGGGAGGTACAGGGAAAACTCACAATATAATCACTCTCTCAGAATGAGGACAGAGAGCATGGGAAATGGGAAATGAAATTGTGTACACTCCTGTCAAGCATCAAACTAGCAGGAGGACATTGACATTGCTCAGTGGTGGGACATACAAAGTTGGGATTCAATTTATTTTCTTCAAATTGACCTGGGGGGATGGTAAACCCACATCAGAATTTGTTTGTCAGTTATTTTGTGTGATTGTTTAGGTGTGAAGGGAGAGTAGGGGAAGTTGTCTACATTGCTCAGTTCACTGAGCCGGAAAGTTTACTCATTCTCTGCTTTCCTGTATGGTGTCAGTAGGAAGGGGAAGATGAGGAAGAAGATGGCAGGAAGAGGATGAATGGGAGAAGGAGGAAAAGGACAGAGGGCTGTCAGAGTGTGTGTCTCTCAGGCCAGATTGCAGTGCCAGTCTGCAGCACACAGTTATCTGTTCTCATTTATCAGAAAGAGGGAGAGAGAGAGGAAAGGAGAGAGATAAAGAAAGAGAGACAGAAAAAGAGAGGGGGGACAAGAGATAGAGACAAAGAGAGAAAAAGACTGAGGTCGAAATCATTTCCTCATTATCTGTAGCGTTGACAATCCCCCTTCACTATCCCTGTCCAGAATAACTAAAGACAATCACCCACCTCTTCCTTCATACTTCACTCAACTCTGTTTATGCCCCAAACCAAACCAATAACCAAACCAATAAGTTTGATGGACAGAATCTCTGTGTCTTACTTAATGCACCAGCGGTCCTGTCTTTTTACACACATCCTTCTTTAAAAAAAGTGACAGCTCACCCAAAATAATTATCCTACTTCGTTTAAAATCTGTTGACCCATTCTGAGATTTTTCGCATTTTCATCTGTACATCCCAAAACAAACCTCATTTGAACAGAACGGATAAAGCCGTCACTGTCTAAGAACTAAGCTCTGTTTAAAAATCTGCACAGCAACAAGATCTTAGCTACAGTATACAACCAAGGAGCAAGACTCCACTGTCTTCGGGAAGTGCGAAAGCTTAGTGGATTGTCCAAGCTGTGGTTCCGTAGTGGAAAGGAGTCAGGCGCAGGAGGTCGAGATGCGTGTGAAAAGGTATTAAAGCCACCAGTCAATAGTACAAACACACGCTGGTGAGGCAAATACCCACACAACCAAAAATAACGGGTGAACAAACAACCCGGAACAACGAGAACCAAAAAATACCAGCCCTCAGTACACAGACTGGGAAACTACAATAAACACTGACAATCACGCACAAGGGAAAGAGGGGAAGGAAGGAATATATGCAGGAGCGTGATTGGGAGATAATGAACAACAGGTGTATACAATAAAGACAAAACCAAAGGACACAAAAAAGGGGGAAGTCGTGACAGTGGATATACACTCCACAAGGCGGACTTCCTCTCTGGGTGGAACGCAATGAAAAGAGCCCCCACGTGAAAAGACTCCACCCACGTGCACACACACACACACGTAGATTAACGGAGTGGAGCTTGTAGTGGCCTTTAGGTATCTGTGACAGTTTGCCACGAGTGTTGCAGATACAAAAATGAAATGACTAGTGCTGACCAGTAGCGGTGCGTGGGCAAATTCACTGGGGAAGCCAAGCCAGAAAAAAAGCCATTTTGCAACCTATGTGTTGTGATAATTGCGTTGTTTGCTCTATAACCTGTTAGTTCATATGCCTTGACACCGTGATATATAGGCCTAAGGCCGAGACAATAAGAAGACACAGTGGCAGAATAAATTCAACCACACATTTATTTCATTACAAAACCGGAGAGAAACATCTGTCCGGGAGAGTCCACAAAGCATATTGCATGTAACAAACAGTTACATGACCTACAGCATTGTCAAGGAAGTTAATGTTTACGACATTTACGGACTAAGCTAAATATCATGTGGATGTCTATGGTACTGATTTCTCTGTGTGTGTGTGCATGTGTGTGTGTGTTTTTTGACTACATGTTGAAACGCCAATGCCATCTTCCTCTTCCATGTTACCTAAACGGTCTATGACTCTGTCATACAGTACACACTTCCTTTTTGTTGTGCTAGGCTACCAAGCTAAAATGCTTGAATGCTAGCCTAACTTTCATTTAATGGGCAACAATTAGCCAGCTAGTTAACATTAGCCTACTACATCTAGCTACACATGGAACTTCCATCCTCTCAGGCCAGAGGCACAATGTATGAATTTATGGTTGGATCAGAATCACCGTTATACTCATTGGCCAAAACAGAGAATTAAGAAAAACAAAAAGTCCAAATCCCTATCTCCATCCAGAATTTAGGAAAGCGACAATTTTAGCTAGCAAGCCACTGGAGGACAACACAACGAGATGCAACAATTCAAGTTTTTTCTGTCAATGATGTTTGGCTTGATGTGATGTGATTAGTGTGAAGCCAAATCCAAACTGTCTTCCCTTGGCACTTTTTTTTGGTGCGCCAGAACCACTCACAGTTGAGCTCCCTCAGTTTAGCTTTATTGGCTATCATTGTATAATCATTTTTCAAGGGAGGCCAAATGCTCGCTGGCTTCCCTTGCATTCAATGCTACAGGCGGCAACAATATCATAGTGTTTTTGACCAGACAGCAACAGATAGATGGGCTACACATACAGAGACAGAGGGGCACTGTTTCGCTCGATTGGATGCTTTCTCAGGTGAGATACAATACATTCAGAGAGAAGAAAAATTCATTATTTTATATATTGTTTTTTCTTGGTACATTTTTTGGGGAAGCCTGACTTTCCTCGGTGTCACAATCTCCGTGAGGGACAGACCAAGGCGCAGCGAGGTATCCAGTATACATGCTTTATTGACACACGTAACTGGGACAAAACAACAAACAAAACGAACGAAGATCGTAACGTTGAACATAACACGTGAAACCGACAAAGCTATGCACAAACAATAACCCACAAAAACCCCTCTGAAAACTACAAACATATATATGGTTCCAATTAGAGGTAACGACACTCAGCTGCCTCTAATTGGGAACCATTACCCCAACATAGAAATAGATCACCTAGAACAAAAAACCCTACACCAAAACGAAACTAAACACGCCAGCCTATAAATATCAGGCCTGAACGTGACAGTACCCCCCCCAAAGGCGCGGACTCCGACCGCGCCAAAAGTCCATTGGGGGGGTCTTCGGTTGGGCCTCCTTGTCCCAGGTGGCGGCTCCGGTGCCGGCCGTGCTGGCTCGGGGTCCCACACCGGAGGCCCTGGGCTATTAGCCGGAACAGTTTGTTTTGGACTGGGGACCTTCTCTGGAGGTTCCGGACTGGGGACCTTCTCTGGAGGTTCCTGACTGGGGACCTTCTCTGGAGGTTCCTGACTGGGGACCTTCTCTGGAGGTTCCGGACTGGGGACCTTCTCTGGAGGTTCCGGACTGGGGACCTTTTCTGGAGGTTCCGGACTGGGGACCTTCTCTGGAGGTTCCGGACTGGGGACCTTCTCTGGAGGTTCCGGACTGTCGACGCGCACTGGGACTCTGGTGCGGGGAGCAGGAACGGGCCGTGCTGGACTCATGATGCGCACTGGGACTCTGGTGCGGGGAGCAGGAACGGGCCGTGATGGGCTCACTATGCGCACTGGACCTCTGGTGCGGGAAGCAGGAATGGGCCGTGATGGGCTCACTATGCGCACTGGACCTCTGGTGCGGGGAGCAGGAACGGGCCGTGCTGGGCTCTCTATGCGCACTGGACCTCTGGTGCGGGGAGCAGGAACAGGACGTACTGGATCCACAACACGAACAGGGATCCTGGAGCGTGGAACAGGGACAGGACGTGCTGGATCCACGACGGGCACAGGGATCCTGGAGCGTGGAGCAGGGACAGGACGTGCTGGACTCTCTAAGCGCACGGGGGGCCTGGTGCGTGGAGCCGGAACAGGACGTGCTGGACTCTCTAAGCGCACGGGGGCCCTGGTGCGCGGAGCCGGAACAGGACGTACTGGGCTATCTAAGCGTACAGGGGACCTGGTGTGTGGAGCCGGTACTTCTCTCCCCGGCTGTTCACTCACCCTTGCCTCACGGATGATGGGAGCTGGAATGTTTCGCACTGGGCTGTGGATGCGAACGGGAGACCCCACACGCAGAACCGGTGCAGGATATCTCGGTCCCAGAAGGTGTACTGGAGACCTAGCGCGCAGAGCCGGCACCACTCCTCCAGGCTGCACACTCACCCTCCCCTGACAGATGAGTGGAGCTGGAATCTCGCGCACCGGCCTATGAATGCTCACTGGAGACACCGTGCGCAAAACTGCATAGCACGGCGTCTTTCCAGTGCGACGCTCCCTCCAACGCTCCCTCCAGAGAGCACGAGGAGTTGGCTCAGGAGTCCATCCTGAACCGGCCAAACTCCCCGTGTGCCCCCCCCAAAAAAAGTTTTTTGGGGCTGCCTTTCGGGCTTCTTAGCCAGGCGAGTTCCAACAAACTTTTCTCTCTCTGGATTCCATGCTCCGTATAATTCCCCATAACTCCCCCGCTCAGCCTTCGCTGCTCCACTGTTCTCCCTGGGATGACGATGCTCCGCCGTCTTCTCCCAAGGTCCCTTACCAGCCAATATCTCCTCCCAAGTCCAGAACTCCCGGGTCTCTCGCTGCTTGGTCTTTTTATGGTGGGTTATTCTGTTACGATCTCCGTGAGGGACAGACCAAGGCGCAGCGAGGTATCCAGTATACATGCTTTATTGACACACGTAACTGGGACAAAACAACAAACAAAACGAACGAAGATCGTAACGTTGAACATAACACGTAAAACCGACAAAGCTATGCACAAACAATAACCCACAAAACCCCTCTGAAAACTACAAACCTATATATGGTTCCCAATTAGAGGTAACGACACTCAGCTGCCTCTAATTGGGAACCATTACCCCAACATAGAAATAGATCACCTAGAACAAAAAACCCTACACCAAAACGAAACTAAACACGCCAGCCTATAAATATCAGGCCTGAACGTGACACTCTTATGATATCCAAGATGGCGTAGCAGTCGGACGTGTGTTTGTCTTGTCCCGTATAAATAGTCAGTTTTTCGTTTTTTTATATATTTTAATCTCCCTTTCCATCTGCAAACTAAATATACTTTCCTGCAACCCGCCTCACCCAATGTGGTATGGATCTGCTATTTTTATACCTTCTAACTGGAACCTCCATCAGAAGCTAGCCAGCTAACTCGCTACTAGCTAATAGTCATTGTTAGCCACTGCTAGTGGTCTTCACCTTTAGCTCGGACACCAGTCAGCGTTAGCTCGGACAATTTTTCTCTATCACATCACTGGATTCCTGCCGCAAGCTCTGGATCATTACACCGGATCATCGCAGCTAGCTAGCTGCAAATGAGTGGCTATAGTTGGCTAACGCCTCTGTCCCGAAGCAAGCACCAGTTAGCCTTGAGCTAGCCTCGAGCTAGGCCCATCTCCCGGCTAGCCAACGAAGTACACCAGCTAATTCTTGGGCTACAATACCTCTTTTGCCAATTGGCCTGGACCCCTTTATTGTCGAAAACGGAGCCCCGCCGATCCATCACGACTGGTCTGCCAACGTGATCGTCCAATGTGGTTTCAACGGGCTTTCCCGTTGCGATGTCGCCGAAGACCCATCTGCTAGCCCTGGCCTGCTAGCTTTCTGAACGCCGTGTCTCCTGCTCATCTAGCGTAGTAGCGACTACCGAACGGCTCCCTGACTCACCTATTGCTGCTCATCGGACCCTATGATCACTCGGCTACACAGCTGATGCCTGCTGGACTCTTCACTAACATGATACCTCATTTTGTTTATCTGTCTCGAACTCTGTCTCAAACCCCCAGCCTTGAACTCACGTTCTGTATGTACCTAACAACGTCATTTACCCGTTGTTCTCCCGATCAACACCTGTGATTGCTTTATGCCTCTCTCTAATGTCAATATGCCTTGTCTACTGCTGTTTCTGTTTGTTCTTATTGTTTTATTTCACTGTACAGCCCCCAGTCCCGCTCAACATGCCTTAGATAGCTCATTTGTCCCACCCCCTACACATGCAGAGACCTCACCTGGCTTAACTGGTGCCTCCAGAGATGCAACCTCTCTCATAGTCACTCAACGCCTAGGTTTACCTCCACTCTACTCACATCCTACCATACCCTTGGCTGTACATTATGCCCTGAATCTATTCTACCACACCCATAAATCTGCCCCTTTTATTCTCTGTTCCCAATGCACTAGACGACCAGTTCTTATAGCCTTTAGACGTACCCTTTTCCTACTCCTCCTCTGTTCCTCTGGTGCTCTCGTTTGTTGACTTCTGTAACCGTAAAAGCGTTGATTTCATGCATGTCAACATCGGAAGCCTCCCCATAAGTTTGTTTTATTCACTGCTTTAGCACACTCTGCCAACCCTGGCTTCAGACACAAGCCGTGTCTGAATCCTGGCTTAGGAAGATCATTAAAAATTCTGAAATTTCTATCCCCAACCTCAACATTTTCTGTCAAGATAGAACTGCCAAAGGGGGCAATCTACTGTAGCGAGTTGCAATCTACTGCAGAGATAGCCTGCTGAGTTCTTTCATACTATCCAGGTCTGTGCCCAAACAGTTCGAGCTTCTACTTTTAAAAATCCACCTTTCCAGAAATAAGTCTCTCACTGTTGCCGCTTGTTATAGACCCCCTCAGCCCCCAGCTGTGCCCTGGACACCATATGTGAATTGATTGCCCCCCATCTATCTTCAGAGTTCGTACTGTTAGATGACCTAAACTGGGATATGCTTAACACCCTGGCCGTCCTACAATCTAAGCTTGATGCCCTCAATCTCACACAAATTATCAAGGAACCTACCAGGTACAACCCTAAATCCGTAAACATAGGCACCCTCATAGATATCATCCTGACCAACTTGCCATCTAAATATACCTATTTTTTTACCTATGTTTTCAACCAGGATCTCAGCGATCACTGCCTCATTGCCGGCGTCCGTAATGGGTCCGCGGTCAAAGGACCACTCCTGATCACTGTCAAACGCTCCCTAAAACACTTCAGCGAGCAGGCCTTTCTAATCGACCTGGCCCGGGTATCCTGGAAGGATATTGACCTCATCCCGTCAGTAGAGGATGCCTGGTTGTTCTTTAAAAGTGCTTTCCTCACCATCTTAAATAAGCATGCCCCCTTCAAAAGAAAATGTGAACTAAGAACAGATATAGCCCTTGGTTCACTCCAGATTGACTGCCCTTGACCCACACAAAAACATCCGGTGGCGTACTGCATTAGCAACGAATAGCCCCCGCGATGTGCAACTTTTCAGGGAAGTCAGGAACCAATACACTCAGTTAGGAAAGCAAAGGCTAGCTTTTTCAAACAGAAATTTTCATCCTGTAGCACTAATTCCAAAACGTTTTGGGACACTGTAAAGTCCATGGAGAGTTAGAGCACCTCCTCCCAGTTGCCCACTGCACTGAGGCTAAGAAACACTGTCACCACCGACAAATCTACGATAATCGATAATTTCAATAAGCATTTTTCTACGGCCATAACTTCCACCTGGCTACCCCTACCCCGGCCAACAGCTCTGCACCCCCCGCAGCAACTTGGTTTCTCAAATGACTGCCTCGCCTGGTTCACCAACTGCTTCTCAGAAAGAGTTCAGTGTGTCAAATCGGAGGGCCTGTTGTCCGGACCTCTGGAAGTCCCTATGGGGGTGCCACAGGGTTCAATTCTCGGGCCGAATCTTTTCTCTGTATATAGCAATGATGTCGCTCTTGCTGCTGGTGATTCCCTGATCCACCTCTACGCAGACGACACCATTCTGTATACATCTGGCCCTTCTTTGGACACTGTGTTAACAAACCTCCAAACGAGCTTCAATGCCAAACAACACTTCTTCCGTTGCCTCCAACTGCTCTTAAATGCTAATAAAACTAAATGCATGCTTTTCAACCAATCACTGCCGCACCCGCCCGCCCGACTAGCGTCACTACTCTGGACGGTTCTGACTTAGAATGTGTGGACAACTACAAATACCTAGGTGTCTGGTTCTCTGCTGCCAATGACTGGAAAGAATTGCAAAAATCACTGAAGCTGGAGACATATCTCCCTCACTAACTTTAAGCATCAGCTGTCAGAGCAGCTTACCCTAAAATGCACCTGTACACAGCCCATCTGTAAATAGCCCACCCAACTACCTCATCCCCATATAGTATTATTTTTTTTTTGCAATTTTGCACCCCAGTATCTCTACCTGCACATCATCATCTGCACATCTATCTCGCCAGTGTTAATGCTAAATTGTAATTATTTTGCCACTATGGCCTATTTATTGCCTTACCTCCCTAATCTTTATTACATTTTCACACACTGTATATAGATTTTTCTATTGTGTTATTGACTATATGTTTGTTTATCCCATGTGTAACTCTGTGTTGTTACACATCGCACTGCTTTGCTTTATCTTGGCCAGGTCGCAGTTGTAAATGAGAACTTGTTCTCAACTGGCCTACCTGGTTAAATAAAAAAATGTATACAAATAAAATAGACGCCACTGGAGCTGACATGATTCCTTGTCAGAGAGAGCCTCCAAGTCTGTCCTACACAATAGGTTTCTATCAGAAAGTTCCACATTGTGTACTGTATGCATCTATACAGGTGTTGGACTTTACTATTAGTCTATGCATTTAAAGGTACCGACCCCCACTGATAGTCTACCTATTGTCTACACACAGCTATGTATATTGGAAACCAATAGAATATTTATAAGATTTATGTATAAAGGGTGTTATGGCCCTTTCCCCCTTGGGAAACTCACACCTGACACCCCACCTGGCCGTGTGTCTCCCCAAGCCCCCATCCCTTCCTCCCTCTCTTTTTCTCTCTCTCCCCGCAGAGCGATTCTCCCCTCGTCTCATTCATGTTTGAGCGGCACAGCAGAAACGGAGCCCATGGATTACGCAGATCCTTTAAACGCCACATCCCCAATAGGCCCTGGGGATAACCTCCAAGCGGCTTCAGCTTTTCCAGCTGCAATTCAACAGCCCTGTTTTGAGTTAATCATAATTTCTCCCACTGTACTGTATGCAGAGGGAAATAAAATAGTATTATTGCAGTGTATGTGGTTCTGCCTCGCTTGGTAGTAATAAAGTAATGATGCATGATAATGACCATGAAGAATCACTGATAAAGACTCAATCACACAGAGCAGGAGGAACATAGAGTTCTAGTGTATAGATAGTTTATAGATGTAGGATTTTCATTTGAGGCAGTTTGGAAAATAATCCTGCAGCAACAGGAAATGTGAAGTATTATGTAATTTATAATTCATGATACATATTTTGTTAGGGCAAATCAAGTCTGACATTTTAAAATGAACTATATAAACTTTAGAAGCCTTTTTAAACATCGAACACTACTGTGCAGGAAAATTCTCAGCAACAAAAGAGTGATCAAATTAAGATCCTACATCTGTAGAGAAAAGGTAACGTTAGAACAACCATTTCGCTACACCCGCAACAACATCTGCTAAACATGTGTATGTGACCAATAAAATGTGATTTGAAGAGAGAAAGCCAGACAGCAAAGAAAGAAAAAGACAAAAAGAAGACAATCCTCTCATCCTCAACTGGAGAGAGCGTGGTGTTGAGTCATTACAAATGCGGTCAAGGGTTTGCAGTAATATGCAATTAACCTGATTGCCTTAGGCTGTAATTAATATGGCAGAGACCACAGACAGACAGACAGCCACCCTATCTGCTGCAGACACAAGCTGCAGGAAACGAGCAGCAGCCAAAGCCAATTACCATCCACAGTCCTGCAGGAGGTTTTCAAACTGAACACAAAACAAGCCAATAACCATCCACAGAATGAACCGACAACATGAAATGCATAATAGAAAAACGTTATTCTACATTTTAAAAGCTCCAAATGAATCCATTTTGTTTTTGTTGCCAGAAACAATGAGGAATATTTGTTTTATATGATTAATATTGACATACACAATATGGTCTATGTCACAACAGATTTTAAGAGATCCCAAACTAGCATTACAAATCATATGTTATTCATCGTTTAACATGCATTTATCAGGACTTATTGACGTGGCTGTAGTGTTGATTGATCACTGATGCCTTTAGCCCATATTAGTTTTCGATGATCCCCAAATCGAAGGCTGCCGTCCTCAGACAGTCATGGTGTGTGTGTGTGTGTGTGTGTGTGTGTGTGTGTGTGTGTGTGTGTGTGTGTGTGTGTGTGTGTGTGTGGTCAGTAGATGGCTGATTGATAATCACACTCATGACAATACCTCCCCTCTTAACCTCTGACCCCTGGTCTGTGACTCCTCTACATAAGCAGTGACCAGGGAAAAGCAATCCCTCCTCATTGACTTTTCATTAATTAATATGTTATCCAAAGGAGAGAGAGAGATCTTTGTTCCATCTCTCAGGACACACTGCTGTTTACTATGCGGTTAGGAATTAACATTATAGGGGTGCCTGGGGAGTTGGGTATCCCCATAAGAAATCAAGTCACCCTCATAGGTGTTTTACCTCTGGCAATCAGAAACATCCTGACCTGACTGCATTTCTGTTATGTGCTTTTGGTTCTCAACCTTAAACAACCTCTGGTGCCATTCTGCACTAACCCCTCCTGTTTACTCCTCTATCCTCACCTTTGACCTCTCTCTCTCTCTCTCTCACATTTTTTACTTATCTTATTTTCTCACTTTCTCTTTCACTCTCTCTGCCCCCTCCTTCTCTGTCAGTGGCCACATCTGCAGTCACTGGCCGTTTACACATCAGGTGGACTTCTCCTCTCCCATACGCCGCAGTGTCACACAGCTCCAACCCTTAATCTCCTCCTCAAGCCCTCACTGAGCTCCTATCCCTTCAGTGTAGACGTCTGTCCTTTGTTTACAATCACAGCTCTCACTGCAGTACAGAACACCACGGCACAGTGTAACTAAGACTGGCTCATTCACACACATACACACAATACTGTATCACTGTTCCCAACCATTATTACCCTCCACCCTTGACTGAGCCCATGTTCCCTTCACAGTCACACACACCTGTGTGACACAGCACTGTGTGTGCAGCAAGGTACAGCCTAGCCCAGCCTAGCTCAGCGCTGACTGGCTCAGTCTCTTATCACACAACCCAGTGGAGAGTTGAGCTGCCTGCCAGCCTGCCAGTGAGAGTCACAAACACTCAGCATCTTACAGTCACAGACTGCTGGCTCAGCCTGGTCTTACAAAGCACACACACAGCCTCTCCACTCACACACATCGACTGTTAGAGTCTCACCTCTGAGCACGGAAAACACACACACGCGCGCAACTCAGAAAACCCCATACAGACAAAGTACACACACACACCTCTGAAAACACCACACACCCTCCCCATTCACACTCTCTTTCATCCTCACCTCACCTCTGCAGGCAGGGAACAGCAAGAAACAGGAACCTGAGCACAGCATGATCATACAGCTAAACTTCCTCATGCAAAAACGGACTGTGCCAAAGGGCTATGAAATGTACTGTAGCACAGTCTGACTCCTTTCAAACGCATTGAGAACAAACTTGTACCACATCTGTACCACCTATACTGGACATGTACTGTACCATTCATGTGAGGCATTTTACTGTGTGCTAATTATGTTTATCAGTTACAGTTAAACAGCACCCTTCGCGGGGCACAGCCAACCGGATGCTTCCGGTTTTCAGAGGATATTGAAAGAGTGCCTGTGATGCAACATCAGCTTTTGGACTATAACACTCCATCTTAACTCCTCCTCCACATTTACTGGATTGGTTGAACAGCGCAGAAGAGAACCTCCCCCTACAGTTTTTTTTCTCTCGTCAGGACCAGAAATAAAGGCCGCTCAGGTGTTTCTTGTACGCTTGCTACGTTAGGTTAGTTAAACAGTAACACTGAAATGGAGTTGAAATGGATGTGAGAACAAAGGGATGGGACAGAGACAGTCCTTCTGAAGGTCTTAACCTCTGCCCTTTCTTTTGTGAACTTTAACCCCTGACCCCACTCACCGATCTCACAGCTCTCTCCGGAGTAGCCCTGGGGGCAGTAGCAGCTGTAGCCGTCGCCCTCCTGCAGACAGCTGCCTCCATGCAGACAGGGGCTGGTCTGACACGGGTTGTCCTCAGCTGCAGAATGGAGACATGGCAGGGGGTTAACTGAGGGACTCACATACACACACACACATACAGGCATGCAC
The DNA here is from genome assembly GCA_003317085.1 of Hucho hucho. Taxonomy (NCBI): domain Eukaryota; kingdom Metazoa; phylum Chordata; class Actinopteri; order Salmoniformes; family Salmonidae; genus Hucho; species Hucho hucho. The sequence continues at coordinate 442,345 of QNTS01000249.1, read as the reverse complement.
ACACATGCACAAGCACACACACGCACACACACATATATACTTGTGAGGACTTTTTGGGGACCAATAATTTATTCCCATTCAAAATCCTATTTTCCTAACCTGTAACCCTAAATCTAAACCTAACCCTAAAACTAACCCTAACCTTAACCCCTAAACCTAATCCCAACTCCTAACCCTGACCCTAAACCTAACCCCTAAGCCTAAAATGTGACCTGATTCAGGAAACTTGGCGTATGTCACAAGTCACGACTTCACAGGAGAGCCGTTTGAACGTAAAAAATATATTTTTATCAAAATGAGTTTTTTGGCAGAAATGTCTTCTCGAACATGTGAACTTTCATATGCCTTAATATCGAACTTGTTTGCCGTCTGTAAATACAAATTAAATTGTTAAATTACAAGCCTTTGGTTAAGCCACAGAAAAAGTTAACAACCTTCCCACTAGCCATGATTGGCTGAGATAATGAATGGGTTGGACATGCCGAGAAAGGAGTTTGGATTGGTCATGTCACGGTTCATGAATTCACCGGCTCTCTCTGGGTGTGTGTGTGAGTGTGGGTGTGGCCGCTAATTGCCACTCTGCTCGTTGTCAGCGCCAGCTGACACTCATTGTGTGTGCCTATTTATACTCGTTGTCTTGGTCTTGTGTTTGTCAGTTCGTTGTCTTGTTTTCCTGTGCGTGTGTTTCTCTCCAGGCCGAGTTCTGTGTTCTCCTTTGGTTCTGTTCTCCGCTGGACTCCTCGTTCGCTCTCTCGCCTGTGGAGGACTCTATGCGGGGCACGTTCAGGATCGCCAGTCTGGGAATTCCTCTTCGCTCACTGACATTACCTAGGATTGGGTTTCCCTGCAGTCTCGGCGCTGCTAAGACCCAGACACTTCCTGACACCTTCTATTACCTGTACCTGTTACTTACCTCCTGGATTGCTACAATAAATATTGAACTATACTCGCTACTGAATCCTCCGTCCTTTTCACGTGACAGAACGAACTGACCAACCATGGATTCAGCGAGTACGTCGGAGCTAACAAGATTTCTGTCCCGAAGCGTGTCTCGTATGGATCAACAGGAGGAACAGATGAAGGCAACGGGTCATGCGGTGCAAGCCTTGGTAGCGCAGGTGTCAGAACTCACCCAACAGCTGCAACACCTAAGTGTTCCCGCTGCGCCCACCACATCGCCGGTTCTTCCTGCTCCTACACCCCCTTACCACCAACCTGAGCTGCGTATGCCCACCCCAGAGGCATATTCGGGTGAACCTAATTTTTGCAGACCATTTATCAACAAGTGCTCCTTGTTTTTTTCGCTCCAGCCACAGACGTTCGCCTCAGAACAATCTAAGGTGGCTTTTACGCTAACCCTGTTGACAGGACGCGCGGCTCAGTGGGGAACAGCGGTGTGGGAGAACCATCACCAATGCTGCTCATCATTCCAGGCACTATCAGAGGAACTGAGGCGGGTCTTCGACCGGGCCGCCACGGGACGCGAGGCAGCCCGCGTTCTTGCGGATCTTCAGCAGGGGAGTAGACCTGTGTCGGACTATTCGATTGAATTCAGGACCCTGGCAGTGGAGTGTCAATGGAACGAGGAGGCGCAGTGGGACATGTTCCTGCATGGGTTGGCTGACCGTATACAGAAAGAAATTTACGCGCTGGACCTGCCCAGGAGCCTGGACGGGCTCATTGAGCTGGCATTAAGGGTCGATGCTCGCTTAAGCCGGCTGGAACAGTGGGCACATCAGGCCCTGGGTTTCGCGAGGTTCGAGGGACACTCGTCACCCAACGACAATACGGTCAGTCCCGTGTTCCATCAGGAGCCCATGCAGGTGGGTGGAGCTCGACTCTCCCGGGATGAGAGGCAACGACGGAGGAATAGAGGGCTGTGCCTGTACTGCGGAGGCACAGGACATTTTCTTAATGACTGTACGGTAAAAGGTCAAGCTCGATGGTAAACCAGAGGCTACTATCGGGCGGCCTCTCTACGGATAAGCCCTCTTCCTCGACCCTCCTCCCGGTAAGACTGCAATGGGCGACCCACTCCCACCAGTGTCGAGCTTTATTGGACTCAGGAGCGGAGGGAAACTTCATGGACCTGAGTCTGGCCCAGAAGCTCCACATCCCCATCATCCCTCTCACCCGCCAGATTACGGTTACATCACTTAATGGGCAAGAACTCCCGAACGTTCACCTCTGCACTAAACCCATAACCCTCGTCACTTCGGGTAATCATGTGGAGGAGATATCGCTCTTGCTCATGGACTCTCCGCTCATCCCCATAGTACTAGGCCACCCCTGGCTAGTCAAGCATGGTCCCAGGGTGGACTGGGGGCGCAGTACAGTATTGGCCTGGAGTAAGGAGTGTTATGCGTCCTGTCTTGTGTCTGCTTGTTCGTCTGTGTCTGGTTCTGTGTTGCAGGAGGAGCCGGTGAATTTGTCTAACGTGCCCGCCGAGTACCTTGACCTGAAGGAAGTGTTCAGTAAGTCTCGTGCTGCTTCTCTGCCTCCACACCGTCCCTACGACTGTGCCATTGAGTTACGGCCAGGTACGTCTCCGCCTAAGGGCGGGCTATACTCTCTTTCTGTACCAGAAAGAGAGGCCATGGAGAAATACATTTCTGAGTCTCTAGCAACCGGGTTTATCCGCCCTTCTTCTTCTCCAGCAGGTGCAGGGTTCTTTTTTGTGGGGAAGAAGGATGGATCCCTGCGACCTTGTATTGACTACCGAGGGCTGAACAACATCACGGTAAAGAACACTTATCCTTTGCCGTTGATGTCTTCAGCCTTCGAGAGGTTGCAGGGAGCATCCATCTTCACGAAATTGGATCTACGCAATGCTTATCATCTGGTTCGCATTAAGAAGGGGGATGAGTGGAAGACCGCGTTCAACACCCCCAGGGGTCATTTTGAATATTTAGTCATGCCTTTCGGTCTGTCTAACTCCCCGGCGGTCTTCCAAGCTCTCATCAATGACGTGTTAAGAGACATGGTAGATCAATTTATTTATGTCTATCTGGATGACATTTTGATCTTTTCATCCTCTCTCCAGCAACACGTTCAGCACGTCAGACGGGTGCTCCAGAGGTTGTTAGAGAATGGTCTTTTCGTCAAGGCTGAGAAGTGTGAGTTTCATGCTCAGTCTGTTCCCTTCTTAGGGCACATTGTCTCGTCCGAGGGGATGCGCATGGATCCCGAGAAGGTTAAGGCCGTGGTGGATTGGCCGAGCCCGGATTCTCGTAAGGCCCTACAGAGGTTTCTGGGATTCGCCAACTTCTACCGACGGTTCATTCGCAATTTCAGCCAGCTGGCCGCTCCCCTGACGGCCCTGACCTCCCTCAGTACTACGTTCAGGTTGTCCGGTGCTGCTGAGAAGGCATTTTTCGACCTTAAGGGTCGCTTTGTTTCGGCCCCCATTCTTGTAGCCCCAGATCCTTCTCGTCAGTTTGTGGTGGAGGTTGATGCATCAGAGGTGGGTGTAGGTGCTGTTCTCTCCCAGCGCTCCTCCTCGGATGACAAGATGCATCCTTGTGCTTTTTTCTCCCACCGGTTATCACCCGCCGAACGTAATTATGACATTGGGAATAGAGAATTGTTGGCAGTAAAACTGGCGTTGGAGGAGTGGCGTCATTGGTTAGAGGGATCGGGGGTACCCTTATCGTCTGGACTGACCACAAGAACTTGGAATACATCAGATCTGCCAAGAGACTCAACTCCAGACAGGCTCGGTGGGCTCTGTTTTTCGGGCGTTTTGACTTTTCCCTCTCATACCGCCCAGGCTCTAAGAACGTCAAACCCGATGCCTTGTCTCGTGTGTTTGACCGTTCTGAACGCCCGGCTACTCCCGAGTGCATTCTACCTGAGAGACTCATTGTGTCCACACTCACTTGGGAGATCGAGTCGAGGGTCAAGTCAGCCTTGGAAGGGGTAACACCTCCGTCCGGTTGCCCACCGAGTCGACCATTTGTGCCGGAGGGGCTGCGGTCCGATGTTATTCGCTGGGGACATTGCTCAAAGGTAGCTTGTCACCCAGGAGTGACCCGTACTAGCTTCTTGGTTAAGCAGTGGTTCTGGTGGCCAGCGATGGCCCAGGACATTCAGAGTTTTGTTTTGGCCTGTTCGTGCTGTGCTACGGGCAAGACTTCTAATAGGCCCCCAGATGGGTTACTCCAACCGCTGTCTGTCCCTTCGAGGCCTTGGTCCCATATAGCCCTGGATTTCATTTCCTCCCACCTTCTCAGGGCAAGACCGTCATTTTGACAGTCGTTGATCGGTTCTCGAAGGCAACCCATTTCATCCCCTTGCCGAAATTGCCTTCTGCCAAGGAGACAGCGGTAGCAGTCGTGGATCATGTCTTTCGGGTACATGGCCTGCCGATGGACGTGGTTTCCGACAGGGGGCCCCAATTTGTGTCCAAGTTCTGGCGGGAGTTTTGTAGACTGCTGGGTGCGACAGTCAGTTCATCATCGGGGTTTCATCCCCAAAGCAATGGTCAAGCAGAGAGAGCCAACCAAGACGTAGAGAGGGTATTGCGGTGTATGGTGTCCCAGAGTCCTTCATCCTGGTGTCTGCCACGGGTTTGACTCCGTTTGAGGGTAGTCTGGGTTACCAGCCACCTATTTTTCCTAGCCTGGATTCCGAGGTCGCGGTCCCCTCTGCTCACGCCTTTGTCCAGAGGTGTCATCGCACGTGGACTAGAACCCATGAGACCCTCCTCAAGGTAGGGGCATGCACTAAGGTTAAGGCTGATCGCCACCGACGGAAGCCCCCCACCTACGTCGTGGGTCAAAGGGTGTGGCTTTCCACCAGGAACATTCCTCTCCGTTCCGTTAGCAATAAGCTGGCTCCTAGGTTCATCGGTCCGTTCAGGGTGACTCAGGTCCTGAGTCCGTTGGCAGTCCGCCTCAAGCTCCCGCCGGCTTACAGGAGAATTCATCCTGTTTTTCATGTGTCCAGACTGAAGCCTGTGGCTCATTCACGGTTGAACCCGCCAGCCCCGGTTCCTCCCCCACCGCGGCTTATTGATGGGGAGCCTACTTACTCGGTCCATCGCATTCTGGACTCGAGACGGAGGGGACGCGGGATTCAATACTTGGTGGACTGGGAGGGTTACGGGCCGGAGGAGAGAAGTTGGGTCCCTGCTAGAGACATTCTGGATCACTCCCTTATTGATGATTACAATCGACAGGCAGGTCCTTCTGGGAGCGCCAGGAGGCGCTCCTAGGAGGGGGGGTACTGTCACGGTTCATGAATTCACCGGCTCTCTCTGGGTGTGTGTGTGAGTGTGGGTGTGGCCGCTAATTGCCACTCTGCTCGTTGTCAGCGCCAGCTGACACTCATTGTGTGTGCCTATTTATACTCGTTGTCTTGGTCTTGTGTTTGTCAGTTCGTTGTCTTGTTTTCCTGTGCGTGTGTTTCTCTCCAGGCCGAGTTCTGTGTTCTCCTTTGGTTCTGTTCTCCACTGGACTTCTCGTTCGCTCTCTCGCCTCTGGAGGACTCTATGCGGGGCACGTTCAGGATCGCCAGTCTGGGAATTCCTCTTCGCTCACTGACATTACCTAGGATTGGGTTTCCCTGCAGTCTCGGCGCTGCTAAGACCCAGACACTTCCTGACACCTTCTATTACCTGTACCTGTTACTTACCTCCTGGATTACTACAATAAATATTGAACTATACTCGCTACTGAATCCTCCGTCCTTTTCACGTGACAGGTCAGCCATATGGAAGGCTTCTGTCTATTTGAGCTCTTCAGTCTGTGTTGGTAATCCTGTCGAACACGGCTTTTAATTTTTTTTATTGTGTAGTGGAGCTGCGTAAGTGTTGCTCTCCACTTTCTGGAGGATCAAGTTTTGAAATCAGTGGAATTGGAGTATGATAGCTAAAGAGATGGAGAAAGCACCGGTCTCCGGATTACATCTTCAAACTAAGGGCAACCGTGGTATGACATTCCTGACAGGGAGATACGGCCATGATGATGCATACAGGTAAGATAGTCTAGCATTAGCTAGCTACATTTTCAGATATTACACATTTCTAATTTTGACAGAAAGTCAAAAAGCTAAAGTGTACTGTTAGCTAGCTAGCTAACGTTAGCTGACTGGCTCCCTAGCTGACGTTATTATTTGTTTACCAGAGCTATTTGCTTTTCTAGTTAGAGCCTAATGTTAGCTAGCTGGTTGGTTAGCTCCCAGCACTGTGGCATTGTTGGCACTTTGTTCATTGTTGTTTAACTAGCTGTCTGGCTGGCTAGTTAGCTGTCTGGCTCGTTAGCTAACATTACGCAATGTGTGTACAACACCCGTTGAATATGGACAGTGTCAATAAAAGTCTGCAAAAAAGCGTAATGAAGTTGTTGCCAGCAGAGCTGGTTAGGCTGTTTTCATGTTACCCAGAGGTAAACAAATCATCGACCAGACTGTCAAGTGTGTGCTCCAAGAGCATAACGAGATGGGTGGGGCTAAAGCTTAAGAGGGTGTGAACAATGCTGAATGGGTGTAGACAAAGAAGAGCTCTTCATTAGGTACCAAAACATTCAAAGGCGATTTTCTCAAAAGTGAGTTTACAAGTTTATCAACTTTCAAAGCAGAATTACTTTTCCATTTTTCCTCAAATGCAGTGTATGATATACAATTTTGTAGGTCTGAGTCTCTACTTTTATCCAATGTAAAAAACACAATTTCAAATTTTGCTAGATAAGACCGAATCCATGTGGTGAGTCACAAATAAGCTTTTTACAAGTTAGTTGGTTTACTATTATTGAGTAAAATGCACACACACACACACACACACACACACACACACTCGCACTCGCACTCGCACACGCACACGCACACACACACACACACCACACGTTAACCAGCACATAACCAATGAAGCAGGTTTGGATATGTTCACCAAACACACTGCCACGCTCACCATCCCAAGCAGGGCTAAACAAGCCACTGTCAGAGGTGTGTTTCTCTTTAATAATGTTGGTATAAGAAGGAAGAACAATACCTAATCCTTCCCCAACTAAAAGAGAACCATTCCAGGCCTCCGTGGCTTTCTCTGATATAACCTTTAGCTATTGAAAAGCTTTAGATTGAGAAACAATAGCGAAGATAGATAGACAATCTATCTGACAGGTCCTTTATAGAGTACTTCACTCTCTCAGTCACACCCTTCTCTCCGTTCAAGAGAGCGGGAGCGACAGAAGACAGAGAGAGAGAAAGAGAGAGAGAGAGAGAGAGAGAGAGAGAGAGAGAGAGACAGAAGAAAACCCGGCAGTGTGTCTGTGACTTTCCACAAGGTGACAGATTGGCTGCTGCTCTGTCTGTCTGCCCACTGTTTATCATGACGGATGCTCGACAGGGGGGAGGACAATGTGTGCCTCCTGCCCCGCCCGCCCACGTCCCTCTGATGAGCCGGGTCGTCATAAATTACCTGATCATTATCCAGTCAGGCACCCTCGCGGCCTCCTCTTTTTATGGTACATTACTGCGTCGTTGCAAGGTAATAAACACGTTTTTTCCCCGCAAGGCTATAACTCCAAGCGCTGTTCTCCAAGGGAAATGTTTTGGAGATAAATGGTGAGATAGAGGAGATTAAGTCGTAATTATAAGGACGGTGCTGGAGTTTGACAAGGATGGTTGCACAGCTGCAGGCGTTGAAGCTTGTTTTGTGGCTGTGTGGAGAGCTTGCTAGATTAAGTGTGGTTTTATTAGCCAATCCAGATAGGTTTCCAGGCGAATACACAATCTGACAGGGCATCTAATGCACTGCATCTGTTCTCCAGCATTATAATACCCAGGCTAACTCATCTGTTCTCCAGCATTATAATACCCAGGCTAACTCATCTGTTCTCCAGC
>QNTS01000249.1:377247-424584 GCA_003317085.1 Hucho hucho | reverse complement strand
ATATATATATATATATATATATGAGATGAGTAATGTAGGATATGTAAACATTATATAAATGGCATTGTTTAAAGTGGCTAGTGATACATTATTTCATCCAATTATAATTATTAAAGTGGCTAGAGATTTGGGTCGATGGCCGAACGGCATAGGCAAGATACAGTAGATGGTTTAGAGTACAGTGTATACATTTGATATGAGTATGTCGGATACGTAAACATTATATACAAAATTGTTTAAAGTGGCTAGTGATACATTTGTTACATCCAATTCCTATGTTTAAAGTGGCTAGAGATTTAAGTCAGTATGTTGGCAGCAGCCACTCAATGTTAGTGATGGCTGTTTAACAGTCTGATGGCCTTGAGGTAGAAGCTGTTTTTCAGTCTCTCGGTCCCAGCTTTGATGCACCTGTACTGACCTCGCCTTCTGGATGATAGCGGGGTGAACAGGCAGTGGCTCGGGTGGTTGTTGTCCTTGATGATCTTTTTGGCCTTTCTGTGACATCGGGTGGTGTAGGTGTCCTGGAGGGCAGGTAGTTTACCCCCGGTGATGCGCTGTGCAGTCCTCACTACCCTCTGGAGAGCCTTACGGTTGTGGGCGGAGCAGTTGCCGTACCAGGCGGTGATACAGCCCGACAGGATGCTCTCGATTGTGCATCTGTAAAAGTTTGTGAGTGATTTTGGTGACAAGCCGAATTTCTTCAGCCTCCTGAGGTTGAAGAGGCGCTGTTGCGCCTTCTTCACCACGCTGTCTGTGTGGGTGGACCAATTCAGTTTGTCCGTGATGTGTACGCCGAGGAACTTAAAACTTTCCACCTTCTCCACTACTGTCCCCTCGATGTGGATAGGGGGGTGCTCCCTCTCCTGTTTCCTGAAGTCCACGATCATCTCCTTTGTTTTGCTGACATTGAGTGAGAGGTTATTTTCCTGACACCACACTCCGAGGGCCCTCACCTCCTCTCTGTAGGCCGTCTCGTCGTTGTTGGTAATCAAGCCTACCACTGTAGTGTCGTCAGCAAACTTGATGATTGAGTTGGATGCGTGCTTGGCCACGCAGTCATGGGTAAACAGGGAGTACAGGAGAGGGCTGAGAACGCACCCTTGTGGGGCCCCAGTGTTGAGGATCAGCGGGGTGGAGATGTTGTTTCCTACCCTCACCACCTGGGACCGGCCCGTCAGGAAGTCCAGGACCCAGTTGCACAGGGCTGGGTCGAGACCCAGGGTCTCGAGCTTAATGACGAGCTTGGAGGGAACTATGGTGTTAAATGCTGAGCTGTAGTCGATGAACAGCATTCTTACATAAGTATTCCTCTTGTCCAGATGGGTTAGGGCAGTATAAGAGCACTTTGCAGAGCCTAAATACATTGCTTTATCCGAGCTGTCACACTCCATCCTTCCTTATCATCACAAACACATCCTACTAGCTTTTCTCTATTAGCCTATGGTTTGTTTTTCCCCAAAAGCAGAATATTTCAGGTCATCCTATTGTTAGTGTCTGGAGAGCTGCTGCTGACAGCTTTTCTAATAGGAGCTGTAGTGCAACCCCTCTTTTCCCCGTATATCGGCTGTTCTGTGGGGTAATTCTCTGGGTACTGCCCGGCCCACCAGGCTCCATCATTTCCTCCACAGCCAGATTGTCCCCTCCCCGGGCTGGCAAAACATGATGCGATGTGACTGCAATGAGTTCACTGCCTCCAAACTAACTTGATCGTTTTCTGAAGTGGAGGAAGCATCTCAGAACTCACAACTTTCAAAACCAGCTGGGTTCTGTTTCTCCCCCCCCCCCAACTAAAAAAAGACTGATTTCATTGTCTTCCCACACATAAAAAATAAATGGCTCTATTTAGTGCCAAATAAGGGTTATTTGGCTTGTATCCATTTTGGTGCTATATGGATCCTTTTTTCAGGTTCTTTAAAGAACCATGATCACAAGATTCTAAATGGAACCTGTACGGTGCTATAAAAAAACTTTTACTAAGGTTCTATAAAGAACCATTAAATATTATTCTATATAGCACCAAAAAAATATTCTGCTATGGTTACAATCATTTTGGGGGCTATATACTGCAGAACCATTTTTTATGGCTCTTTATAGAACCTCAATCTCAAAGGTTACTTGTAGAACCATACAGGGTTTTTTATTCCTGGTTTAATAGACAGGTTGGTTGTTTAGCAACAAAATCAATGCATGCGCGACTATGGGCCAAACAGACAGGGTTGGCTTAAACTGTTAAGAACATTAAACAATATTTTGTCTCCAATGTTTATTTGTCTCTCAAATACATCGTTACAGTTGTTGGTTAGTTAGATAGCGATTTTTTGCCATATTAGCATACACATGAAAACAGTCAAAACACCTCAAAACAAGACATGGTATCAAGAACAAGAGCCAAATACAATTCCCCACATGGCAGTTTATTGTCATTGTTGGTAGCTATCTGGCCATCCAGAATCACAACAACTGACGGACTTCTGAGTGCGCTAAGAAAAACGTCCAAAATGACTAATTCGAGGTAGAAAGGAGTTGGAGCAGTCATTTTTTTTAATATTGATTTCTTTTATCTCACATTAATCCATTTGTTTGCTGAAGCGCAAAGTCCCACCTGAACTCCCATCTACAGCCATGTTATATTGTTCAAATTCCATACGTTTTATTATTGTGTTTATTAACTAGTTGAATCAGGTGTCCTAGCTCTGGAAGAGCAAGGGGTCCCTGAGGAGAGAATTAAGAACTCTCGACTTAGTCATAGTCATACAGTATAACATGTAATAACATAACACAACAGAGAAGATCAACTGAAATTACACGCTCACTCACGGTTGTACAAAATGAGCTGTGAGCAACCCACGCCACAAAATATTCAAATGATCCGCCACCCATGCATTTAAATGATCACTGAACTGCAAAGAACTATTGAAAGCTCAAAGGGTTCTTTGGGTTAGAATGGCTCCACATAGAACCATCCCCCTTCCCAAAGAGGAACCCTCATTTTTTTGTGTGCAGTTAACCTTGAGGTATATCTGGCTGGCTACAGTGCAAATGCAAAACAAATATATCATGGCTGGATCGTGGACAGTCTACTTCAAATGTCGACAAGCACACTGTATGCATAAGACAGCAATGGTTCTATCGTTATTTGACATGGATGCCAGTTCCGAAGTATTATGTGATCATTCTCTGTCAGAGAGAAATAAGAGGTGGTGTTAAGAGACAAGAGACAGAATATAGAGAAACAGCTTCTGTGCCTCTGTCTGTTCTTTGTTCTCCTGGGGGGATATAGATGTGGTGGTGAAATGACACATCAGAGGGGGAAGCTGAGTCCCCATGCATAATCAAATAGGACTGAATACTTTATCCTAGCCTCTCCTCTGGCTCCAGCTCCATCCAGGTCAGAGCTGTAGCCAGAAGGATCCCATTCTGCAGACGAGGACAAAGCATCTATTGAGGGTATTATATTCCACTGACAGCACTTCGCCTGCAGACCTGCAGCTTAATTTCTTACTTCGAGGGACACAGAGGTGATGTGATTCACAGGTTTATAAAACTCAACACACCCATGGGGACACCGACACTGTAAAAAACAATAAAAAGACTGATATGGTTCTGAACGAAACACATGAAGTCAATGTCACTTTTTAAAAGGATGACATATGGCTCGATAGAGGTCCTTTGCTACTGTCGTTTACAGCCATCTAAAACGGAATGACCAGAATAAAAGTGAAGAGAATTGTAGATTAAACAGCCAAAATGTTAAGACAAACAGTGGGGACATTAGATTTAACCTGGTCTGTGGTTTGCACTCTGCTGTTTTATCTACCATAGGGCCAGTTTGTTTCTAGCCCACTGGGACAAATAACATTCATCATCTTCTGTGGAGTTACTGATCACTAATTTCAAACACTCACAGGCTAGGAAAGTCATGCCAGGTAGCCATGCTAGGCTAGGGAAGTGGTGCCAGGTAGCCATGCTAGGCCAGGGAAGTCGTGCCAGGTAGCCATGTTACTGTAGGCTAAGGAAGTCAGGTAGCCATGCTAGGCTAGGAAAGTAGGTCTAACGCCAGGTAGAGACTTAATTACCTCTACCGTAGCCTGGCTGACACATAGTCGGCCACTATAATGCCTCCCGCCCACTATGATGTTACCATTCTGAGGGCCCTAAAGATGTGCAACACTTCAAAATGCAAAAGTACAGAACACAGCCAACAATGAACACAATCCTGATGGATCAAACGCCTACAGCACACAAGGAAATAAGGATTGGGCAATCTCAGTTCTAGTGCGATTGTTATCTCATTTGAACTATAGTACTGTATAGAATGTCTCTGTTATGTCTCACAATGTACTGTATAGAATGTCTCTGTTGTCTCCCAACTGTGCTTTCAAGGGCTTTGAGGAAAAACTCTGTTATATTTGCAAAGACTCCTTTTCTTTATGAACTATTTTCCCTCTCCAGAACAGCCCGGGGATTCAGTCATTCACAATTTACAATGGGAGCTTGGCTGTACATCCAGCTTAATACAGTTACAGATTTTAAGTCTGCTGATGGTGTACTGTTGAAGCTTTAATGAAAATAGTGGTGGTGGGGGGGGGGGGGGGGTTGTTTCAAAATGGAATAAAAAACATCTGTAATCACACAAAAGCTATTTTACTTGTATTTAATATGAATACCCTCTTTATTATGGTTTTATATTTTTTGTTAATTACATTTTTATTATTCATAAAATCAGTGTGTGACTATTATGTCTCGTGTAACATTTCACATGTCATAAATGTGCTTGAAAGGCACTACAAAGAGGGTACTCAGTACTCTGTTATATTACCTTTTTGTGAGTAGAACTTGACACTGGTCCACCAAGGGACCATTTCTCGGAGAAAAGCAATACAGATACTTTAACAGTATGGAAGGAGTGCCAGTACTTACACAGCGGATATAAAGCCATCATACAATACGTTGACTGCGGACAGATTAGATGTGATCCAAAATAAATCCAATATCTTATTTGCAATGCATACTATTCATAAAAAAGGATTTCCTAAAATAAGACAGGATGGCCATCATCCAGATTCGGACTCCATTCCTGTTTAAAGTCACATAAGGAAACCCAGCAGGATCCCAAACCAGGAAGAGCACAATAGTGTATTAGTGAGCGGGCAGTGTCTACATGACCCCAAGAGACACCCATCACTCTCCTCTTAAACTTATTCTCTCACACTTTGGTTCCTTCCTTAGTTTCCCCTCGTTACTAGGACACAAAAAGCCAATGCTCTGCACAGTCAGCGTAACACTCTTTATCTTCCCCCCCACCATGGAGTACAGATTCCCCAAGGCGCCACTTTAACAAATCCCCATTCAGGAAATAAGCAACCGGCGAATAGCATGGGATTATATCCAGCATGAACATTTGATATGGAAAATGGCCAAATTAAGGCGAGGAATAGAATAGAGGACTGGATGGAGAGATGGAGAGGCGAAACGAGGGGATGAGATAATGGTAGCGGTTTTGTGTTAATGGCATTGATGAGTAGTTAGATTCTTGCTGAGGTCAGCTAAGGGCCTTGGGGGCCAGGGCGGGACCATTTATCCTGTGGTCCCTCAACACCAAGGGCCAAAGAGGCTTTCTAAAAATTATTACGGAGGGAGATGTAACAATGACCCAAGGAGTAATAAAATACATAAACCTGAAACAGCTGGAGGAGCTAGAGGCTCTCTGAGACAGAAACAAGACACAGAAGATCAATCTGGGTACAGCATAGCCTCTCACAGAGCATGACGGGGCAAACAGTATTTTAGATTTTTTTCTTATTTTCAATGATGGCCTAGGAACAGTGGGTTATGCCTAGATTTTTACCTTGTATGCCAAGCTGTTTTCTCCACCCCCAAAATGTAACAGTCCAATCCAGGGCTTCATTGCTTATTTATGTGCGGTGTGCCTGATCCATCTAAGAGCCTGGGAAAAGCTTTAGTCAAGTAGGCTATAATTCACAGACATCTTGTTTCTTGTCTCAGATTGGTGATGGTAATTTAAGGGTCCGACAGACAGGCTGCATACTGTAAGCCTCCATCTCCTGCTGCGCTATCACTCTCTGCACATGGGTGCCAAGTTGGGAGTCTCTGTGTAACCTCCCTGCAGGGTTACCTTGGGAAGAATGAAGCAGGTCGTAAACAAGGAGGCGGATAAATGGTGTAAGACTTTGATAGGCCTTTGTGGTGTACTTCAATACAAAATTCAATTCCAACATTTCCAGATACTGTGCCATAATGTCACTGATTACACTTCCTATAGATTATACATTATGCAAATGAGGCCTAGTAGTAATTAAAGATAAATTCCAATTAAATGTATGCATGTTTACATTAGGCCTACATAGCGCCAAAACCCCCTTCTCTGGAGAATCAACCTGTCCTCATTTCAGTGTGTGTAGGTGTACAGTATATATTGTATTCTATTCTATTGTATTTTAGTCCATGCCACTCCGACATTGCTTGTCCTAATATTTACATTTTTCTTAATTCCATTCTTTTACTTTCCGATTTGTGTGTATTGTTGTGAATTGTTAGATACTGTTGGAGCTAGGAAAACAAGCATTTTGCTACACCCGCAATAACATCTGCTAAATATGTGCATGTGATCAATAAAATGTGATTTGATTTGATCTACCCTCATATTTACCTGCTGGATGTGGTTAGAACACCAATGACTACATACAGTAGTGATAAAGGATGTTTGAGGCATTCCAAGGTATGCAGCTACCAGATGTCAGCATCGCTTCATTCGTTCATAGTCATATATTCTACATGGGACATCAGAGTTCCTTTACCAGACGTTAACTTTCCACTGAAATAGGAACTAAATATTTCACGAGAACTTTCTAAGCAGTGAGTCAGCCCTACTGTGTGTATTTCAAACAAGGCAAAGAGACCAAACTCCTCAACCAAGGATGTTATCTTCCCTCCTGCCTTCATGGCAGAGTAAAACATTTATGGGTGAGGCTTAAAACCCATTTCCATCAGGGTGAATCAATGTGAACAAGTTAGAGAGGGTGAGCAGCTCGAGTCTCTACACATGCTGTATCATTCTGAACTTGGACGAAGGGCTTCACTCTGCGAGAGACAGCAGGAGAGAGTCAATTACAGCTCACATCTTCTAGCTTCCGTAAACATTGATTGGCTGGGGCGTAAGATCTCAGCCTCTCGCAGCCTGTCTAACTAACCAAGACCCTCTAATTACTACACTGAGGCTGCTTCCATTCAACCAGTTCACGGCCCCTCTTTGTTTACAGAAGCACTCTCTGAGGACCAATAGAGAGGAAGACGGTGGAGAGGAATATATATAGTAAGTATATAAAACATTAAGAACAACTGCTCTTTCCATGTCCAGGTGAATCCAGGTGAAAGCTATGTTCTCTTATTGATGTCACTTGTTAAATCAACTGCAATCACTGTAGATGAAGGGGAGGAGACCGGTTAAAGAAGGATGTTTAAGATTTGAGACAACTGAGACATGGATTGTGTATGTGTGCCATTCAGAGGATGAATCGGCAAGACAAAATATTGAAGTGCCTTTTAATGGGGTATGGTAGTGGGTGCCAGGCGCACCGGTTTGAGTCAAGAACTGCAATACTGCTGGGAAGCAGTATTGCACGCTCAACAGTTTTCTGTGTGTATCAAGAATGGTCCACCATCCAAAGGACATCCAGTGAACTTGACACAACTGTGGGAAGCATTAGAGTCAATATGGGCCACCATCCCTGTGGAATGCTTTCGACACCTTGTAGAGCCCATGCTCTGACGAATTGAGGCTGTTCTGAGGGCAAAAGGGGGGTACACCTCAATATTAGGAAGATGTTCCTAATGTTTGGTATAATCAGAGAGAGAGAGAGAGAGAGAGAGAGAGAGAGAGAGAGAGAGAGAGACAAAGAGCATCTGCAGCATCATGAATTAAACTGATCATGGGGCCTCAGCTCCCCTCCTATGGATTAGCAGCATGTTATGGATGATATCTAACACTGGTTTAGAGGAGTAATGGATTATATGATTACACAGTAGGATTAGATAAAGGCTAATAATGGTGACAATTAAATAGAAAAGGGAAGATACCTGAAGGGTCGAGGCCAAAGCCCCAGCTGGGCACAACGACACCAAAGGTGGTCTTCTCTGTCTTCTCTGTGGTCACAGGGGTTTTGTCCTCCTTAGATGTGGGATTAATCCCTCCCAACGGCTTCCATCCTTTTCCCACCACAAATGATTCTGAAACAGCTAACCTGGACTCTTCCTCACGGTCGCTGCCCTTCAGAAAGGACAGCGCCGTTGTCAGCTGAGTCGAAGCTGCAGTTGTTTGTGGTCCATCTCTGGTCAGAGATGTGGTACTAGCTGTCTCCTCTCTCTCTAATGGAACCAGTGCAATGGAGATGGGTGGCTCCTTGGTAGAGGTAGAATCACTGGAGTATTTTCTCTGGTTGTCTGCTGTGGAGGTTTTGATGGTTGTCAGGGGCTCCATAGAAGCTGCAGGTCTGGAGGTGACCCCAGGTGTGGTGGCCTCATTTGGGCTTCGTTGTCTCTCAGTCACCCTGGCTGTATTCAGGCTCTGCTTTCTGATAACAGGGGGGAAGCCATCTTTCTTACTGGAGGTGGTTGGAAGGAGTTTCTCAGTAGGGCGTCGGACATAGACAATCTCTCCCCTGGCCTCCTCAGTGGTTCCCCCTGGACCCTGGCTGGAGCTAGCAGCAGAGGCAGCAGTAGATGAGGTGGTGGGCTGGTCCACTAGCTGCCACTGAGACATAGTGGTGTGTTCTGCCACAGTCTGGTTCTGGCTCTGGGTCTGGGTGGGTTTCAATCCAGACAGAAGAGGCTTTGTGCTGCCACTAGCACCGCTGGCTGGGTTTGTGTCACTGTTCGATCCAAAGCCACCTGGAAAGTCGTTCCCTCCTCTACCGCTTCCCTCTGCCTCTGTCTCTTTGTCCTCTCTCTCCAGGATGGTTTGGGGGATGATGCGGTCCTCATCCTGATCTTTCCCCTCACCAGAGTAGCTCTCTAGGTTGGTAGGCAGGGTCATGACCTCTAGGGGCCCCGCTTTGGCCTCCTTGGGCTCCCAGGTGGAATCTTTCCCCACGTAGGCCACGTGTCCCTGTCCCGGGGCTTCCAGCTTGGAGCCCTTCATGGCCTTCAGGGCCCATCTCAGCTGGCTGCCTGGGTATGGTGCCAGGGTCCCTGGGGATGAAGCCAACCCACCCCGAGTGCCCTGGAGGGGGCCTCCTGATCCATTCACAGCCTCCATGGTCTTGCTACTCCCATCGGTTCCCACTGCTGTGAATCCTGCAGAGTGACATCACACATTCATTAACAAATAGTTCATACATTCATAGGGAAATAGTTTGAATGATTGTAATTAAATGCATGTTTAATTAGCAATCACAACACACTGCCTCCAGTGCAGCAGTCATTATATTTAATTAATTCAAATCCATAGATTCATTATCTATTTGCCTTTTTATTTTATTTATCTATTCTGATATAGTATCTATACCCAGATGTAAGACATAGTTTATAGGGTTTAATATGCAAACAGGAATGGAGTGTAAGTAAGACTTTAAATGGTGATTGGTTGTTGTGTTGTGCTGCAGGAAGGCTGGTTATTTATTTGTATACTGGAGGCGAACCCTCATTCACGGCAACAATATTATTTATGTATTTTTTGCTAAATCTGCAAAAATATTTATTAATTTGTATTACTGTCGTCATTCCAATAATGGTGCAGCTGTTTGTATTCCTGTACAAAGCACAGTAGCAGACCCACACTGCGTATCAGGCCCAGCATACACAAAAGAAGAGGATCTGGTAAGGTAATTTCACACTTTTCTTATTCCATAGAAACTACAATTTTTACACTGTTGCTACTCACTGTTTATTATCTATGCATAGTCACTTTACAAATTACCTCGAATGACCTGTACCCCCGCACATTGACTCGGTACCAGTACACCTTGTATATAGCCTTGTTATTGTTATGTAATTTTCTTGTGTTACTTTTAAATATTTTTTTTCACTTTATTTAGTAAATATTTTCTTAACTCTATTTCTTGAACTGCATTGTTGGTTAGGGGCTTGTAATTAAGCATTTCACGGTAAGTTCTACACCTGTTGAATTCAGCACATGTAACAAATTACATTTGATTAGATTTGATTTTCCTAGACCAGACACCAAACTACAATCAACGCATTCCTGGGCTAAAACTGACCAAGTGAAAGATAGTAAAAGCTTTTTTTTTAAACACCATCCTTCATTAACTTACTGTACTAAACTACTGCATATCTACACCATTGATTATTCAGATTAAGCGCACCGCTATGCTCTTCTAGCACAGGTTGGTGGTACCTTAATTGGGGAGGACGGGCTTGTGGTAATTGCTGGAACGGAATGAATGGAATAGTATCAAACATGTGGTTTCCATCCCAGCCATTATTATGAGCTGTCTTCCTCACACTGGCCTCCTGTGCTTCTAGGTAATGTACTAAAACATAGTGTATCTACACAATTAATGATTCAGACTAGAAGTGGGTTGGTTTTTAGCGGTGAATCTTCTCATAGTATTACCATATTAGGCAGCTAGAGTTCTACTGTAGCTCAACACAGCAAAGCACAGCTAACTCTCTGGTGTGCAAAGAACCACAGCAGGGCCTCTGGCTGTACTACATAATACAACTAATTACTGTGGGGAGAAACATAGACAAATACTGTACGTCCACATATGAAATATTAAATCAATACTAAATGATTCAGGGATCTGCATGTTGCCTTTACCCCCTATGTGCTACAGTATGTGAGCACAGGTTCATTTACATAAGAGCTGTAGATGGTGTAATTGTCCAATTAAATATGTGAATAGCTAATTAACCCCTTTGCCTTCACATAGCGATGAGATATTGAGTGATTAAATGAATGAATCAAGTATAATTATCTATTCTAATGGCTGATATAATAAATACAAATGTTTCATACGAGGCCTAGTATTTCGATGGGCGTATTTCACTGCTATCTTTTGTTCTGAGTTTTGGCTTAAAGTCAACACATAAAAATCCTGCAAAACAAACGTTGTCATACTGTGATAAACTGCCCATACATTACTAAATCAAGGGAAGTCAATGATGTGCTCCATTGTGTGTTTCAGTGACAGCGGTACTGTAAATCAGCTGTATATGTCTCTTTCTGGGGTAAACAAGGGAGTCGAACCCTCCAGTCACACAGCATAATGGGAGAGGAGTTGAAGCCTCCAGTCACACAGCATAATGGGAGAGGAGTTGAACCCTCCAGTCACACAGCATAATGGGAGAGGAGTTGAACCCTCCAGTCACACAGCATAATGGGAGAGGAGTTGAAGCCTCCAGTCACACAGCATAATGGGAGAGGAGTCGAACCCTCCAGTCACACAGCATAATGGGAGAGGCGTTGAAGCCTCCAGTCACACAGCATCATGGGAGAGGAGTTGAACCCTCCAGTCACACAGCATAATGGGAGAGGAGTTGAACCCTCCAGTGACACAGCATAATGGGATAGGAGTTGAAGCCTTCCCCAGGACTCTCTGATCCAAGATGGCGTAGCAGTGCAGACGTGTTTTTGTTCATGCCCTCGTGTACTTTTGTATTTTTTTGTATATATTTCAAATTTATTTTCAATCTCTTCTCCATTTTATATTAGATATACCTTTCGGTAACCTGCCTCACCCAATATGTTACGGAATTAGTCACTGTTAGCCACTGTTAGCGGCCTTTACCTTCTGCACAGACACCAGCCCTTTTTAGCCTGGATAATACTCGCCAGCCTGCCACCATCGGACTGTTTCTCCACTACAACGCCGGATCCCTGCCGTAAACCCTGGACCACTACACCTGATCTCCACAGCTAGCTAGCTGCCACCGAGTGACCCAGCCCTGAGCCAGGCCCACCTCCCGGCCTCCTCCCAAACACGGCTAGAACACACTACTCCACCGGTTCCTTGCCGTAAGCTCTCGACCCTGGCACCGGATTCATCGCTGCTACCGATTGGCTATAGTGGCTAACGCCCCTGCCCTGAAGCTAGCACCAGTTAGCCGCGAGCCAGGTGCATCTCCCGGCCAGTATAGGAAAGTACCACAACAACAATACCTCTCTTGCCAGCTGGACCCCTTCTCGACACGATGCCCCGTCGTACCACCTCGACTGGTCTGCCGACGAATACTCCATCCGCTGTGCCTGCAACCGGCCTCTGTCGGACGTCGGAGCAGACGGTTCTACCAACCCCGGCCGGCTAACTCTAACTTTAAACGCTGTGTCTCCTGCGTGCCGGCGTAGTAACGAATACCTAGCGGCTTCCCTGTCCCATCTATTGCTGTTCACTGGACCCTATGATCACTCAGCTACATAGCTGATGCCTACTGGACTATTCATTAATCACGGTACTCCATTCTGTTTATTTTTGTTTATCTGTCGGCCCCAGCCGTGTACTCAGGCCCTGTGTGTAGCTAACCAACCCTCTTTACCCATTCATCACTAATTTACCTGTTGTTGTTATCTTAGCTGATTAGCTGTTGTGGTCTTACCCGTTGTGTCTTAGCTAGCTCTCCCAATCAACACCTGTGTTTGCTTTATGCCTCGCTTTATGTCTCTCTCAAATGTCAATATGCCCTGTTTACTGTTGTTTAGGATAGTTATCATTGTTTTAGTTTACAGTGGAGCCCATAGGCCCACTCTACATGCCTCAGATTCCTCCTTTGTCCCACCACCCACACATGCAGTGACCTTACCCAGTATTACCAGCACGTCCAGAGATGCAACCACTCTTATCATCACTCGGTGCCTGGGCTTACCCCCACTGTACCCTCACACCACCATACCCCTGTCTGCACACTATGCCCTGAATCTATTCTACCACACCCAGAAATCTGCTCCTTTTATTCTCTGTTCCCAACGCACTAGACGACCTGTTCTGATAGCCTTGAGCCGTACCCTCATCCTACTCCTCCTCTGTTCCTCGGGTGATGTGGAGCTAAACCCAGGCCCTGTGTGTCCCCAGGCACTCTCATTTGTAGACTTCTGTAATTGAAAAAGCCTTGGTTTCATGCATGTTAACATCAGAAGCCTCCTCCCTAAGTTTGTTTTACTCACTGCTTTAGCACACTCCGCCAACGCTGATGTCCTTGCCGTGTCTGAATCCTGGCTTCAAAATCCTGAGATTTCCATAGCCAACTACAACATTTTCCGCCATGATAGAACTGCCAAAGGGGGAGGAGTTGCAATCTATTGCAGAGATAGCCTGCAAAGTTCTATCATACTTTCCAGGTCTATGCCAAAACAGTTCGAACTTCTAATTCTAAAAATAAATCTCTCCAGAAATAAGTCTCTCACTGTTGCCACCTGCTATAGACCCCCCTCAGCTCCCAGCTGTGCCCTGGATACCATATGTGAATTGATTGCCCCCCATCTATCTTCAGAGTTCGTTATGTTATGTGACCTAAACTGGGATATGCTTAATACCCCGGCAGTCCTACAATCTAAGATAGATGCCCTCAATCTCACACAAATCATCAAGGAACCCACCAGGTACAATCCTAAATCTGTAAACATGGACACCCTCATAGATATTATCCTGACCAACTTGCCCTCCAAATACACCTCTGCCGTTTTCAATCAGGATCTCAGCGACCACTGCCTCATTGCCTGCATCTGCTATGGGCCGCGGTCAAACAACCACCCCTCATCACTGTCAAACGCTCCCTAAAACACTTCTGCGAGCAGGCCTTTCTAATCGACCTGGCCCGGGTATCCTGGCAGGATATTGACCTCATTCCGTCAGTCGAGGATGCCTGGTCGTTCTTTAAAAGCAACTTCCTCACCATCTTAAATAAGCATGACCCTTTCAAAAAATGTAGAACTAAGAACAGATACAGCCCTTGGTTCACTCGAGACCTGACTGCCCTTGAACAGCACAAGAACATCCTGTGGCGGACTGCTATAGTATCGAATAGTCCCCGCGATATGCAACTGTTCAGGGAAGTCAGGAACCAATACACGCAGTCAGTCAGGAAAGGAAAGGCTAGCTTTTTCAAACAGAAATTTGCATCCTGTAGCTCTAACTCCAAAAATGTCTGGGATACTGTCAAGTCCATGGGGAACAATAGCACCTCCTCCCAGCTGCCCAGCTGCCCACTGCACTGAGGCTAGGTAACACGGTCACCACCGATAAATCCATGAAAATCGAAAATTTCAACAAGCATTTCTCTACGGCTGGCCATGCTTTCCTCCTGGCTAACCCAACCACGGCCAACAGCTCCGCAGCTACTTGTCCGAGCCTCCCCAGCTTTTCCTTCACCCAAATCCAGATAGCAGATGTTCTGAAAGAGCTGCAAAACCTGGACCCGTACAAATCAGCTGGGCTAGACAATCTGGACCCTCTCTTTCTAAAACTATCTGCCGCCATTGTTGCAACACCTATTACCAGTCTGCTCAACCTCTCTTTCGTGTCGTCCGAGATCCCTAAAGATTGGAAAGCTGCCACGGTCATCCCCCTCTTCAAAGGGGGTGACACCCTAGACCCAAATTGCTATAGACCTATATCCATCCTGCCCTGCCTCTCTAAAGTCTTCGAAAGCCTAGTTAATAAACAGATCATTGACCACTTCGAATCCCACCGTACCTTCTCGGCTGTGCAATCCGGTTTCCGAGCTGGTCACGGGTGCACCTCAGCCACGCTCAAGGTACTAAACGATATCATAACCGCCATCGATAAGAGACATTACTGTGCAGCCGTATTCATTGACCTGGCCAAGGCTTTCGACTCTGTCAATCAGCACATCCTTATCGGCAGACTCAACAGCCTTGGTTTCTCAAATGATTGCCTCACCTGGTTCACCAATTACTTGGTGAACCAGACAGAGTTCAATGTGTCAAATCGGAGGGCCTGTTGTCCGGGCCACTGGCAGTCTCTATGGGGGTGCCACAGGGTTAAATTCTTGGGCCGACTCTTGCTGCCGGTGATTCTCTGATCCACCTCTATGCAGATGACACCATTCCGTATACTTCTGGTCCTTCTTTGGACACTGTGTTAACTAACCTCCAAACGAGTTTCAATGCCATACAACACTCCTTCCGTGGCCTCCAACTGCTCTTAAACGCTAGTAAAACCAAATGCATGCTTTTCAACCGTTCGCTGCCTGCACCCGCCCGCCCGACTAGCATCACTACCCTGGACGGCTCTGACCTAGAATATGTGGACAACTACAAATACCTAGGTGTCTGGCTAGACTGTAAACTCTCCTTCCAGACTCACATTAAACATCTCCAATCCAAAATCAAATCTAGAATCGGCTTTCTATTTCGCAACAAAGCCTCCTTCACTCATGCTGCCAAACTTGCACTAGTAAAACTGACTATCCTACCGATCCTCGACTTCGGCGATGTCATCTACAAAACAGCTTCCAATACTCTACTCGGCAAACTGGATGCAGTCTATCACAGTGCCATCCGCTTTGTCACCAAAGCCCCTTATACCACCCACCACTGCGACCTGTATACTCTAGTCGGCTGGCCCTCGCTACATACTCGTCGCTAGACCCACTGGCTCCAGGTCATCTACAAGTCCCTGCTAGGTAAAGCCCCGCCTTATCTCAGCTCGCTGGTAACCATAGCAGCATCCACCCGTAGCACACGCTCCAGCAGGTATATCTCACTGGTCACCCCCAAAGCCAATTCCTCCTTTGGCCGCCTTTCCTTCCAGTTCTCTGCTGCCAATGACTGGAACGAACTACAAAAATCACTGAAACTGGAGACACTTATCTCCCTCACTAGCTTTAAGCACCAGCTGTCAGAGCAGCTCACAGATCACTCACTGCACCTGTACATAGCCCATCTGTTAATAGCCCAACCAACTACCTCTTCCCCTACCGTATTCATTTATTTATCTTGCTCCTTTACACCCCAGTATTTTTACTTTGCACATTCATCTACTGCACATTTACCATTCTAGTGTTAAATTGCTATATTGTAATTACTTCACCACCATGGCCTATTTATTGCCTTACGTTCCTTATCTTACCTCATTTGCACACATTGTATATATATATATATATATATATATTTGTTTTTTTTCTACTGTATTATTGACTGTATGTTTGTTTACTCCATGTGTAACTCTGTGTTGTATGTGTCGAACTGCTTTGCTTTATCTTGGCCTGGTCGCAGTTGTAAATGAGAACTTGTTCTCAACTTGCCCACCTGGTTAAATAAAGGTGAAATAAATAAAATAAATAAAAGGACACAGTGTATTAGTGCAGCCTCAGCACTTCTGTTATAAGATATGGCATCTAACAAAGACACACACACACACACACACACATACGTGCTAGCACACACATACGCGTGCTAGCACACACACACACATTCTTAGTACTATGCTGTTGTAAGACGACTGGGAAAGGTTATTGTGTGGCGTGTGAATCATGTCACACATCTATCTGGAGTGTCAGTGTACGAACGCAATGTATTATCACAAAGATTTATTCCCACGATGCTTTGCTAAGACTGTGTGGGGAAATGGGGAAACATGCATTTCTTTGTCAAGATTCACATGCAATGTTTTTCCTGCCAATCATAAAAAATAAAATGGCAGCATCGAAAATGCGGCGCTCAATAACATAGTTTATATCTGGCGAGTGATGCCACTTTAAGAGGAAACATTAATTCAACAACTTCCTGTAAAAGAATGTAATAATTAAACATCTCAAAAGCCCCTTCCAGATGCATCCTCCTCTCTCCTCTCTTCTTTTTCATCCTTCGCGTTTTCCATCCGCTCATCATCGCCATGGTGATAATGACCGCCTACGCTCACCCAGGGCCGTCATAATTGGGGTATACGTGAATGCTGGCGAGCAAGGCGAGGAACACTTAGCCCTGCATTAATTGGAAAGAATAATGTACGCAGACTAAAGCTAGATTTTCACCAGGCATAAAACATTAATGCCTTGGGTTTGGAGTTTTGGTTTCAGGGAGGATAGCAATAGTATTTGTATCTAATGAAGCACAGGCCATAGAAGGAGCCCTACCTTCATTGAACTGATTTAAACACTTCTGTGTGAGACTTTAGATTATTCTCTCTATTATCCCCTTAGCTCTGGTGGCTGTGTATAGCTGTGTAAGTGGTGGCCGTAAGATGAAACATTGCCTGGTTGCCTGTTTGTCCCTCCTTCGAACAGGAGAGGAATCACAGGAATTGATTGTGGATTGAAGTCGCAGGGCTTTCATGCGGGGAATAGCCCAATAAGATGACCTTTAAGACCCACACGCCTAGCTCAGCTCTGTGGAGAATTAACTGGGATTTGGATGCTAACTCAAAATCCCAGGTCCTTGAGCCACAGACACAGAAGTAGACATGAACACAGACACGGACTGATGTAGACATAACATACAGAGACACACACGCACGTGTGCTCACACACACACTGATGCACACACACACACAGATCAACTGAGTTCTATGTATTCACACTGGTGAGCCAAACACATCACTGCAGCACTGCCTTTTGCTTTTTTCCTCATTCTCTGCTTTCATTTTCCTCTTTGCACTGCTGGAAGCTGGCTTAGTGATGGCTCTGGACCTAAGATGAAAGATCGCGCCGACATAGAAGGTCGACATCTCACGAGCTCCAACCCGACTTTGCTATTTAGTGACTTTTTTTTAATCTTGACTTTTTTTGTACAGAATGTTCATACTGTTATCTCCTATGACCGCCAATAACTTTTGGACATCAGATCAACAGTTACTAACCTAGCTTTTGACTTCAACTCTTACTTCAACTCCAACTCAGCTGTTCCCATGTTCACACCGGACCCTATTCCTTTGTTTAATGAGTCTTGCATGAAAGCCCCTGTTGTTCTGGATGACTGTGTACGATCGCTCTCCGTGGCCTTTGTGAGTCAGACTTTTAAACACTAGCAAGACCACTGGGCTTCACAGACATTTTCAATCTCTTCATTCCCAGTGTGTAATCCCAGCATGTTTCAAGCTGACAACCATTGTCCCTGTTACCCAGAAATCCAAGATAACCTGCCTAGATTGTTTTGTTTTATTTATTTAACCCTTATTTTTACAGGTAAGTTGACTGAGAACACATTCTCATTTAGAGCAACAACATGGGGAATAGTTGCATGGGAGAGGAAGGGGGATGAATGAGCCAATTGGAAGCTAGGGATGATTAGGTGGCCATGAGGGCCAGATTGAGAATTTAGCCAGGAAACTGGGGTTAACACCCATAATCTTACAATAAGTGCCATGGGATCTTTAGTGACCAGAGAGAGTCAGGACACCTTTAACGTCCCATCTAAAAGACAGCACCCTACACGGGACAAAGAAAGCACCCTACACTGCATCCCACTGCAATATTTTTTATAGACCAGAGGAAAGACCCTCCAACACTACTTCCAGGAACATCTGGTCTCCCATCCAGGGACCAACCAGGACCAACCCTACTTAGCTTCAGAGGTAAGCCAGCAGTGGGATGCAGGGTGGTGTGCTGCTGGTGTAACTACTATTGTCACATAGCACTCACATCTGTAATTATGAAGCGCTTTGAAAGGCTGGTCATGACACACATCAACCCACTCCAATTTGCAAACTGCCCCGACAGATCCACAGATGGCGCAATCTCAATTGCACTTCTCACAGTTCTCTCCCACCTGGACAAAAGGGGAAATAACTGTGTGAGAATGCTGATCATAGAGTTAATTCTTAGGGAGTAGCGCACGAGGGGACCGCTTTGGAGACCCTGGCGTGCCCAAAGTAAAATGCCTCCCATTCAGGCCCAGAAAATAGGATATGCACATATTTAGTACCATTGGATAGGAAACACTCTGAATTTTCTAAAAGTGTTAACCATTTGTCTGTGAGTAAAACAGAACGGATATGGCAGGCGAAACCCCGAGGAATTTCTGTACTGGAAAAAGTGGTTTTGACAGAGTGCCTCATTTGGAACCCCTCCCTTATGAAAATGCCCATATAAGGGCATATGAATGCAGTACCTATCGCTTCCTCTAGATGTCAACAGTCTCGAGACAGTGTTCAGATTTTTTTGGGATGCTTTTAGAGCAGAGAAGAAGAGAAAACAGGAAGAGTCCCCTTGAATGTCAACAGAAGAGAGCGCGCGCTCCCGACCATGCACGCTCTGTGTTTTTTTCCGTTCTTATAGCTCAGTTTATATTCCGGTTGATTTATAATAGTAAATATACGTAAAAGTGTTCCTAAGGATACATTTAAAATGATTTTTGATTGTTCTTGGACAAGTTTATAGGTTTAAGTTGAACGAGTTCTCGTCACGTTTCAATGGAGGAGTGGAGGCTGTAGTTTCTGATTATAACGCGCGAACCAAATGGAGATTTAAGGATATAATACATTACTTTTTCTAACAAAAGAACCATGGATTGTCTTCGTTGGACACTTGGGAAGCCCTCAGCAGGAGTTCTTCAACAGGTAATTGATTTGTTTTCGCTGTGAAATGTGTTTTGTGTGAACCGTGAAGGCTTATGAATTTATGGAATGGGAAAAATATGTGAGGTGCTACTGTGGTGCTTTCGCCGTAAAGCCTTTTTGAAATCTGACAACGCTGTGATATTGCCAAGAAACAGAGCTTTTGATGAGTATGAAACACTTGTATATGGGTGCATGTTTAATAATTCAACTTTTGGATTTTGAATTTGGCGCCTTGCATTTCACCTGGTAGTGTCGGGATTGGGGCGCTAGCGCCCCACCACTCCCCAAGAGGTTGTTTAAACACCAAAGTCCCCTCCAAGCGCATCACCAAACCTTGGGACTGAAGACCTCCCTCTTGCAACTGGATCCTGGACTTCCTGATTGGCCGACCCCAGGTTGTGAGGGTAGGCAACAACACCTCCGCCACGCTGATCCTCAACACGGGGGCCCCTCAGGGGTGTGTGCTTAGTATCCTCCTGTAATCCCTGCTCACCCACAACTGCATGGCCATGCACGACTCCAACACCATCATAAAGTTTGCTGACGACACGACGGTGGTAGGCCTGATCACTGACTACGATGAGACAGCTTACTACAGGGAGGAGGTCAGAGACCTGGCAGTGTGGTGCCAGGACATCAACCTCTCCCTCAGCAAGACCAAGGAGCTGATTGTGGACTACAGGGGAGAGCACGCCCCCATCTAGATTGACGGGGATGTAATGGAACGGGTCGAGATTTTCTTTGGTGTCCACATCACTAAGATCCACACACCCCCGCACAGTTGTGAAGAGGGCCCGACAGAGCCTCTTCCCCCTCAGGAATTTGAGGGGCATGGGCCCTCAAATTCTCAAAAGGTTCTACAGCTGCACCATTGCAAGCATCTTGACTGGCTTCATCAACACTTTGTATGGCATCTGCATCGCCCTCGGCCGATTGAATCCAAGATGGCGTAGCAGTCAGTTAATATATTTTTTCTTTGCATATATTTTTTTTGATTTTTCTTAACCTCAACTTCAAAATAATCTCATGCAACCCACCTCAGCCAATGTGGTATGGATCTGCTATTTTTCTTTACTTTAGAACCGGAACCCCCAACAGAAGCTAGCCAGCTAACTAGCTACTAGCTAGTAGTCAGCTAACCACTGCTAGCGGTCATCAGCTAACTCTTTCCAGTTTGCACAACGCAATTTAAACCAGAGCATAGCGGACTTATTTTTCTCCATATCCCCGGATTCCTACCGCAAGCTCTGAACCTTTTCACCTGGATCATAGCTAGCTGCTATCCGAGTAGCTACTCCTGGCTAACGTCTCTGTCCCGAAGCAAGCACCAATTAGCCTGGAGCTAGCCCAAGCTAGGCCCATCTCCCGGCTAGCTGAAGAGGTCCATCAGCCACTCCTTGGGCTACAATACCTATTTTGTCAATTGGCCTGGACCCCTTTTACTGCCGATACGGAGCCCCGCTGATACTTCACGACTGGACTACCGACGTAATCTGCTCAAGGGGTTTTTCAACAGGCTCCTCCGTCGCGACATCCCCTGAATGCCCATCTGCTAGCCTGCTAGCTGCGGCCTGCTAGCTGTTTAGAGCATATCGGACAGTTAGCTGAAGAGATCCATTGGCCAAATTTCTCGGGCCACTATACCTATTTTGCCAATTGGCCTGGACCCCTTTACTACACGGAGCCCTACTAATCCATCACGACTGGTCTGCCAACGTAACCGCACGAGAAGGCTACAACAGACTTCTTCCGTCGCGACGTCCCTCTAAGGACCTTCTGCTAGCTTGCTAGCCCCGGCCCACTAGCTGTTTGAATCGCCGTGTCTCCAGCCAGCCTAACTACTCACTGGACCCCTATGATAACTCGGCTACGCATGCCTCTCCCTAATGTCAATATGCCTTGTCCATTGCTGTTTTGGTTAGTGATTATTGTCTTATTTCACTGTAGAGCCTCTAGCCCTTCTCAACATGCCTTAGCTAACCCTTTAGTTCCACCTCCCACACATGCAGTGACCTCACCTGGTTTAAATGATGTTTCTAGAGACAATATCTCTCTCATCGTCACTCAATGCCTAGGTTTACCTCCACTGTATTCACATCCTACCATACCTTTGTCTGTACATTATGCCTTGAATCTATTCTATCGTGCCCAGAAACCTGCTCCTTTTACTCTCTGTTTCGAACGAACTAGACGACCAGTTCTTATAGCCTTTAGCCGTACCCTTATCCTACTCCTCCTCTGTTCCTCTGGTGATGTAGAGGTTAATCCAGGCCCTGCAGTGCCTAGCTCCACTCCCATTCCCCAGGTGCTCTCATTTGTTGACTTCTGTAACCGTAAAAGCCTTGGTTTCATGCATGTCAACATTAGAAAGCCTCTTCCCTAAGTTTGTTTTATTCACTGCTTTAGCACACTCTGCCAACCCAGATGTCCTAGCCATGTCTGAATCCTGGCTTAGGAAGACCACCAAAAACCCTGAAATGTCCATCCCTAACTATAACATTTTCTGGCAAGATAGAACTACCAAAGGGGGTGGAGTTGCAATCTACTGCAGAGATAGCCTGCAGAGTTCTGTCTTACTATCCAGGTCTGTGCCCAAACAATTCGAGCTTCTACTTTTAAAAATCCACCTTTCCAGAAACAAGTCTCTCACCGTTGCCGCTTGCTATAGACCACCTTCTTCCCCCAGCTGTGCCCTGGACACCATATGTGAATTGATTGCCGCCTATCTATCTTCAGAGCTCGTGCTGTTAGGTGGCCTAAACTGGGACATGCTTAACACCCCGGCCATCCTACAATCTAAGCTTGATGCCCTCAATCTCACACAAATTATCAATGAACCTACCAGGTACAACCCCAAATCCGTAAACATGGGCACCCTCATAAATATCATCCTAACCAACTTGCCCTCCAAATACACCTCTGCGATCACTGCCTCATTGCCTGCGACTGTAATATGTCTGCGGTCAAACAACCACCCCTCATCACTGTCAAACGCTCCCTAAAACACTTCAGCGTGCAGGCCTTTCTAATCGACCTGGCCCGGGTATCCTGGAAGGATATTGACCTCATCCCGTCAGTAGAGGATGCCTGGTTATTCTTTAAAAGTGCTTTCCTCACCATCTTAAATACGCATGCCCCATTCATCTTAAATACGCATGCCCCATTTTTTTTTACCAGGAACAGAAATAGCCCTTGGTTCACTCCAGACCTGACTGCCCTTGACCAGCACAAAAACATCCTGTGGCGTACTGCATTAGCATCGAATAGCCCCCGTGGTATGCATCTTTTCAGGGAAGTTAGGAACCAATATACACAGGCAGTTCGGAAAGCATGCTTTCCACCTGGCTACCCCTATCCCGGTTAACAGCCCTGCACCCCCCACAGCAACTCGCCCAAGCCTCCCCATTTCTCAGTCACCCAAATCCAGATAGCTGATGTTCTGAAAGAGCTGCAAAATCTGGACCCCTACAAATCAGCCGGGCTAGACAATCAGGACCCTCTCTTTCTAAAATGATCTGCCAAAATTGTTGCAACCCCTATTACTAGCCTGTTCAACCTCTCTTTCGTATCGTCTGAGATCCCCAAAGATTGGAAAACGGCCGCGGTCATCCCCCTCTTCAAAGGGGGAGACACTCTAGACCCAAACTGCTACAGAACTACAGTGAGGGAAAAAAGTATTTGATCCCCTGCTGATTTTGTACGTTTGCCCACTGACAAAGAAATGATCAGTCTATAATTTTAATGGTAGGTTTATTTGAACAGTGAGAGACAGAATAACAACAAAAAAATCCAGAAAAACGCATGTGAAAAATGTTATAAATTGATTTGCATTTTAATGAGGGAAATAAGTATTTGACCCCTCTGCAAAACATGACTTAGTACTTGGTGGCAAAACCCTTGTTGGCAATCACAGAGGTCAGACGTTTCTTGTAGTTGGCCACCAGGTTTGCACACATCTCAGGAGGGATTTTGTCCCACTCCTCTTTGCAGATCTTCTCCAAGTCATTANCGCGAACTCGTTCATCTTATACCTATAAACTTGTCCAAGAACATTCAAACATAGTTTTAAATGTATCCTTAGGAACACTTTTACGTATATTTACTATTATAAATCAACCGGAATATAAACTGAGCTCTAAAGACGGTAAATAAGACACTGCGCGACTTCTCGGGCGCGCGCCCTGGGTACTGTTGTCATCAAGGGGGGACCCACTTGTTTGGTCGTTTTCTCTGGACTAATGCATCCAAAATGGAGGGAAACACCATCTCGAGGCTGCTGACATCATAAGGAAGCGATGTGTACTGCATTCATATGCCCTTATATGGTCATTTTCATGAGGGAGGGGTTCCCAAATGAGCAATGTGTCAAAATCACTTTTTCCAGGACAGAAATTCCTCGGGGTTTTGCCTGCCATATCCGTTCTGTTTCACTCACAGACAAATGGTTAACAGTTTTGGAAAATTCAGAGTGTTTCCTATCCAATGGTACTAAATATATGCATATCCTATTTTCTGGGCCTGAATGGGAGGCATTTTACTTTGGGCACGCCAGGCTCTCCAAAACCGTCACCTCAGGAGCTGCTCCCTGAGAGGTTAATGTGCTTCTTCTGGAGCCACTCCTTTGTTGCCTTGGCCGTGTGTTTTGGGTCATTGTCATGCTGGAATACCCATCCACGACCCATTTTCAATTCCCTGGCTGTGGGAAGGAGGTTCTCACCCAAGATTTGACGGTACATGGCCCCGTCCATCGTCCCTTTGATGCGGTGAAGTTGTCCTGTCCCCTTAGCAGAAAAACACCCCCAAAGCATAATGTTTCCACCTCCATGTTGGACGCTGGGGATGGTGTTCTTGGGGTCATAGGCAGCATTCCTCCTCCTCCAAACACGGCGAGTTGAGTTGATGCCAAAGAGCTCCATTTTGGTCTCATCTGACCACAACACTTTCACCCAGTTGTCCTCTGAATCATTCAAATGTTCATTAGCAAACTTCAGACGGGCATGTATATGTGCTTTCTTGAGCAGGGGGACCTTGCGGGCGCTGCAGGATTTCAGTCCTTCACGGCGTAGTGTGTTACCAATTGTTTTCTTGGTGACTATGGTCCCAGCTGCCTTGAGATCATTGACAATATCCTTCCGTGTAGTTCTGGGCTGATTCCTCACCGTTCTCATGATCATTGCAACTCCACGAGGTGAGATCTTGCATGGAGCCCCAGGCCGAGGGAGATTGACAGTTCTTTTGTGTTTTTTCCATTTGCGAATAATCGCACCAACTGTTGTCACCTTCTCACCAAGCTGCTTGGCAATGGTCTTGTAGCCCATTCCAGCCTTGTGTAGGTCTACAATCTTGTCCCTGACATCCTTGGAGAGCTCTTTGGACTTGGCTATGGTGGAGAGTTTGGAATCTGATTGATTGATTGCTTCTGTGGACAGGTGTCTTTTATACAGGTAACAAACTGAGATTAGGAGCACTCCCTTTAAGAGTGTGCTCCTAATCTCAGCTCATTACCTGTATAAAAGACACCTGGGAGACAGACATCTTTCTGATTGAGAGGGGGTCAAATACGTATTTCCCTCATTAAAATGCAAATCAATTTATAACATTTTTCACATGCGTTTTTCTGGATTTTTTGGTTGTTATTCTGTCTCTCACTGTTCAAATAAACCTATTATTAAAATTATAGACCGGTCATTTCTTTGTCAGTGGGCAAACGTACAAAATCAGCAGGGGATCAAATACTTTTTTCCCTCACTGTATATCCAATAGTTCCTCCCAGTTGTTTGTAATAAAACTTAATATTTCCCGGGGTAACAATGTAAGAAGTAATACATAAAAAAACTAAATACTGCATAGTTTCCTGAGAAGGTGAAGCGAGGCGGCCATCTCTGTCGGCGCCTTCCTTCATGTACATATCTACTTCAAATGTCTTATTGTTATCTATCCTGATGACTAATCACTTTACCCTAACTTCATGTACATATCTACCTCAAATACCTTATTATTATCTATCCTGATGACTGGTCACTTTACCCTGCCTTTATGTACATATCTACCTCAAATACCATATTATTATCTATCCTGATGCCTGGTAACTTTACCCTGCCGTCATGTACATATCGACCTCAAATACCATATTATTATCTATCCTGTTGCCTGGTAACTTTCCCTGCCTTCATGTACATATCTACCTCAAATACCTTATTATTATCTATCCTGTTGCCTGGTAACTTTACCCTGCCGTCATGTACATATCTACCTCAAATACCTTATTATTATCTATCCTGTTGCCTGGTAACTTTCCCTGCCTTCATGTACATATCTACCTCAAATACCTTATTATTATCTATCCTGTTGCCTGGTAACTTTCCCTGCCTTCATGTACATATCTACCTCAAACACCTCATCATTATCTATCCTGATGCCTGGTCACTTTACCCTGCCTTTACGTACATATCTACCTCAAATACCTTATTATTATCTATCCTGATGCCTGGTCACTTTACCCTGCCTTCATGTACATGTCTACCTGAAATTCCTTATTATTATCTATCTTGATGCCTAGTCACTTTTCCCAGCATTCATGTACATATCTACCTCAAATAACTGTTATTATCTATCCTGATGCCTGGTCACTTTACCCTGCCTTCATGTACATATCTACCTCAAATAACTGTTATTATCTATCCTGATGCCTGGTAACTTTACCCTGCCTTCATGTACATATCTACCTCAAATACCTTTTATTATCTAACCTGATGCCTAGTCACTTTACCCTTCCTTCAAGTACATATCTACTTCAAAAGCCTTATTATTATCTATCCTGATGACTAATCACTTTAACCTAACTTCATGTACATATCTAGCTCAAATATGTTTTATTATCTATCCTGATGCCTGGTCACTTTACCCTGTCTTCATGTACATATCTACCTAAAATACCTCATTATTATCTATCCTGATGCCTGGTCACTTTACTCTGCCTTCATGTAAATATCTACCTCAAATGCATTATTATTATTATGTGTCATAATGTCTAGTCACTTTACCCTGCCTTTATGTATATATCTACCTCAAATACCTTATTATTATCCATCCTGATGCCTGGTCACTTTACCCTGCCTTCATGTACATATCTACTTTAAATGCCTTATTATTATCTATCCTGATGCCTAGTGACTTTACCCTTGCTTTTATGTACATATCTACCTCAAATACCTCGTATCCCTGCACAATGATTCGTTACTGGTACTCCCTGTATATAGCCATGCTATTTCTATTTGTTAGTGTCATTCGTTATCCACTGTGTATTTATTCCTCGTGTCACTACTTACATTTTTTCAATTCTTTATCTTTAACTCTTCATTGTTTGTAAAGGACCCGTAAGTAAGCACTCTACTGTTAGTCTACACCTGTTGTTTATGAAGCATGTGACAAATAAGATTTCATTTGAATTGATTTTGATTTGGTACTGGTACTCCCTATATTTAGCTTCATTCTTGTGTATTTAATTCTTATTTTTTATTCTTATTTTTTAACTCTGCATTGTTGGGAAGTGCTCATAAGTAAGCATTTCATGGTAAAGTCTACAACCGTTGTATATGTGACAAATACAAATTTATTTTATTTTATTTGAATAGACACCCAAAGTGCATATATATTTAATGTAATTTCTCCTTAGGAAAACTAATGAAGGAATGTGACGAGTGGTGTTCTGATACTCTGGAAATTCTACCGTTTTCAACACAGAGATACTGTAGTGTCTAGGAAAAACAACTAGAGGAAGGCTGTACAAGCATTTCACTACACCAGCAATAACATCTGCTAAATATGTGTATGTGACCAATAAAATTTGATTTGATTTGATAATGCCAAATATGTTTATTTTTTTTTATGTAAAAACTTTTTTTTGTCTATTCTACTTCCATTACTCCTGTAAATATTGTCCTGAGACAGTGTTTAATAAACCTTCACTTTATTTACCGCTGAAGCAATAAAGGACCTGAGCTGGCATCCAGAGAAACCATCTTTTCAATTTACTACCTTCGTAAGCAGCGCATTTTCAATTTAACACAAGCCATTGATTTGGAAGAAACACTGAGGTGGAGCAAATAGGAACGGAAAAAGAAAACAACTTTTAGAGAGAAAAGGTAATGAACTAAACTGAAAGGAGACATGATGTACTCAGCCAACCCACATAGCCTCTCTGATGGATGGAATGTGACAGCGAGTGGTTCTTACCATTAGACGATGATCCTTGAGGGTTGGTTAGGGACATGCTTGGACCCTTCCTCCCAGGCTGGGTGAGTCTGTACTGGATCACAGGGCCCAATGGGACTAAAGTGACCACCTCTCTATCCTGCTCAGACAGACCCTTCTCTGTGCTGGTGAGCCCATTGGTGGATGTCTTGAGCAAGGAGCCTCCAATCCGATGCTCTATGATAGCGTTGTCCGTGCTTCCTTTACTGCCCAGCTTTTGCTTCCCTTCAGTGGGTGTTACCATAGCCAACCCCAGGGTTGTCTGATCCTGTACTCCTCTCCCCTCGGGCAGTGAGGTAGGTGTGGCTGGGAGAGGTGCCTGTGTGTTGGCCTCCACAGAGCCCGTCCAATACCTGAAGGGCTTCATCAGGTTGTTGACGAAACTGTGGAGAACGTTATTGGCTGTCTGGGTCTGGAGCGCTGGAGAGGCCTGGGAGGACAGAGGGGAGTCGGACGACCTAAAACGCCACTCCTCGTCCCCCTCGCCCTCCAACTCTTCCTGGGCAGAACCTCCGTGGGTTTCCAGACTCTCCAGGACAGACAGACCCAGGGTGCTGGTATTGGGGCTGGAGGATGGGTTCTGAGGGGCTCCAGTCTTAGATCGGCCCTTGGTCTCCTGGTTCTCCTCTCCCCAGCCCTGGGTACTCTCCCCTGGCCGGAGGTGGATCACCACATGCTCTTCAGAGATCTCAGAGGACTCGTTGCCTCCAGTGATGGAGCTGATGCCCTCCTTGTCCAGGTCCGCCATGCCAGTCCAGGTGGAGGGCTGGGGGTAGGTGGTAGAGTGCTGGGGCTCAGTGTCTGAGGAGTTGGCCTCTGGGTTTCTGTATTGGAGGAACCCCACTGGCTGGGCTGCCTGGACTCCTGCTTCACGTTCTGGGATGATGTGAAAAATATATTAGCATTCCTATTTGCTTTCCTTGCAATAAGGCATGGCTTTTAAAAATGTATCTTTGCAATAAGCTGCCATCTTTGCAATAAGCTGTGAATCATCCATATTCTTAGATATTGATGACCTCTGTTTTTGGTTTTGCTTTAATTAAAAAAGCATACGTATTATATTAAGAGATGTTTTTAAACTCTCCTTGGGTGACTTTACTTAAGGGCAAAGTCTAAGATAAGACTTCATTACGTCTGTATCAATTTAGTGCCTGTCAATCATTCTCCATGACACTCTGAGGAGCTAATGCAGTCTAATGCAGATCACACAAACACAATCAAATCCACAGCACATTGGAGCCTACCGTCGTTCCAAAGTGAACTTGAAACTAAGTTAGACAAATCTCCAGTGGTCCACTAACATTATAAACACTTTAGAATGACACTGCAAGGACATTAAGGCTGCAGCCAGTGTACATAACTCTGTTGGGTCTCTCTAAGTCTGTATTGAGAGCTTGGAAATGCTGATACTGGGCTCTAGCTGATTGCTACAGTAGAAGACTTCAGATCCCAGAAGGGACCAAAATGTCACAGAATCCCCTCTGTGATAATTCATTAATTCATGCATGAGACAAACAACCCGCACTAATTAACAAAAATTGAACAGGAAGGTTGCCATGGTGATGGCAACCCCGGACGTCACCTCGGTAGCAATAGGCGTCGAAGCGGGTGGTGGTGTCTGGGAAACCGGTGCGGTTGGGGTTGTGGTAGACAGTGCGCACACCTGGATCATCCCCGCCACAGTTGCGTCGGGGAAGGTTTATGGGGTAGCGCACGCTGCCGTCGGCCAGCCAGCCCGGGTCACACTGGTCCAGGCCAGTCTGCCAGGCTTGGTAGAGCTGCCCTGCCGTGGCCAGCTGGGCTCCCAGTGAGTGGCAGTGGGTAGAGGCTGTGGCCAGGCTCAGCTTCTCTGGTACAGACGAGTGGAACACCTCACCTGGGAGAGGGGGATGGAGATGGAGAGATTGGAGGTATAATGAGGTATAGTGTGAGGGGAAAGAGAGATAGGTATGGGAGGTGAAGTGGTATGGAGTAACGGGGGAGATAGGGGAATATGATGGGAATAAAGTACGAGATGGTTAGAGTGGTGTGAAATGTAATATAAGAAGTGTCAACAGACAAGATTGAACAGGAGGTCAGTGAAGCAATGACCCATGAGTCATGCTGAGTCATTTCACAGAAGAAAACTCAGAACCAAAGAACCTGACAATGAACATCCATCCTATCTAGCTAGATAGCCCAGTCATTTGCAAGGTGTCAAGAATTACACTTCTCATAAAATTACCTCATCTACTTCCTGTAGAACTATAAACTGACAGGTCTGGCTCTACACAGTAACACATTACCCAGATCTATTTTTTAAAGGCACCTGCTGTGAATATGACTCCATCCTCCTGTAGCAGTTTCCCTAATCCTGGCCACGGCAGTATAACTCACCACCCAGCTACAGCTTAAATCAGTGGTTCCCAACCAGGGGTAATAGGACATGAATCTATTTCTCTGCCTAACAGGAGAATTAAGTCAGGGTGATCCAGCATAGTAGCTCCTGGGACTTTGCACGGCCATGCACGGCCATGCATGACTAACATCTGATTGTACCTTGCAGTTGCTTGGCAAAGCAGTAGACATCAAACAGCTCGTCAGGGGCCCGATTGCCGTAGTTGCGCACTCCAGGTGAGTCCTCCCTGTCACCATAGCAACCCGGCCTGGGTGACTGGATAGGGTACCTGTGGAGAGCGAGAGAGGGAGGGGAGAGGGATGAGGGGAGCCAAATAATTTATTTAATTTATATCCGGGCTCCAACTGTGCAATTACTCTAAAGCACTGGTCACCAACCTGTTTTGAGTCGAGATCACATTCTGAGCGAAAATTCAAGCCGAGATCTACCTTAAAAAAACTTTTTTACATGACTTAAAAAACATAAGCCTATACACAAAACAGTACTGTAATAATGAGGCTAGTGCAGTAGGCTATAGGCCCAAAACATTATCACCACATTTTGCCTTTGCTTGATTTGTTGATCTTGTTGTTCATCCTGTTGTTCTTCTCAGACCATTTAAAAAAAAAAAAAATCAACATTTGAGGTAGGTTATATGATTACACTGGTAATAGATCAGTTGTTTGTATTTGTATGTGTATTTATTATGAATCCCCATTTGCTGCTGCCAAGGCAGAATTAAGTGTCTCTCCCTGTTCGGGCGGCGTTCGGCGGTCGACGTCACCGGTCTACTAGCCATCGCCGATCCAGTATTCATGTTCCATTTGTTTTGTCTTGTTTTCACACACACCTGGTTTTAATTTTACTCATTACTGTTGGATATTTAACCCTCTGTTTCCCCCATGTCTGTGTGGGGAATTGTTTGCTGTATGTCGGTTACGCCGGGTTGTATGTTACCACCCGTGCCTTTTGTATAGCCGTTTTTGTATGGTTTATTGTACTGTTTGCTGCCTTGCTTGTTTTGGGCATTTGTTTTACGGTTGCGTTTCAGTATTTACCTAGTAAAGTGCTTAGTCCACTCATCTCTGCTCTCCTGCGCCTGAGTTCCTCACACCAGCTACACCCAAAGCGTGACAGAATTCCCCACCATCAACATGGAATCAGCAGGAGCAGGTGCACCTGGTATTGGGGTTGAGGAGCGCGTCCGGGAGCACGCGGTGATGCTTCACCATCTCGGCGCCACTATGGATCGCATGGTTTCAACCTTGGACCGCTAGGAGAGACAGGGAGTTCCTCCAGCGCCTCCACCAGCACAACCAGGGTCTCCCATACTCGCCCCCCCTTCACCCGGACACAGTGGGATTCGGCCCGCCCTTCCCCGGGAGTACGATGGGACGGCTGCACGCTGCCAGGGTTTCCTCCTACAGTTGGAGCTCTACCTGGCAACCGTAAACCCGGCTCCGTCGTGGCCGTGAGAAGGTGTCCGCCCTCGTCTCGTGCCTCTCAGGGAAATCCCTGGAGTGGGCCAACCCCATGTGGGTAGAAGGAGATGCGGCGCTGGACCACTTCGAGGATTTCACCCGCCGTTTCCGGGCAGTCTTCAACCACCCGCCCGAGGGTAGAGTGGCGGGTGAATGTCTTTTACACCGGAGGCAGGGGACGAGGAGCGCACAGGAGTTCGCACTGGACTTCCGGACCCTGGCCGCCGGCGCGGGATGGAACGACAGGGCCCTGATCGACCACTATCGATGCAGTTTGCTCGAGGACGTCCGTCGGGAGTTGGCCTACAGGGACACCACCCTCACCTTCGACCAGCTGGTGGACCTGTCCATTCGGTTGGATAACCTGCTGGCTACCCACAGACGTCCAGAGCGGGTTCTATCGGTTCCATCCCCCAGCACCACCCAGCCGATGCCCATGGAGCTGGGAGGTGCTGCGCTTAGGGAGACTGGAGGAGGTTCCGGCTCGTGCACCATCTGTGGCCACAGAGATCACACTGTCGGTCGGTGCCGGGTGGGTTCCTCTGGGAGTCGAGGAAGCGTCACCCCAGGTGACCCGGCACCATGCTCATCCAGAGCCCTCTGTTTCACACATGTGGTTGCATGTTACTTTTCCTGAGATTTCCCCACATTCCCAGCATAAGGCGCTCGTCGATTCAGGCGCGTCTGGGAATTTTATAGACAGATCCTTCGCCCGTAGTTTAGGGATCCAATTACTCTAAAGCACCATTGTTCCCGTGGCTATGCCCTTCCCAGTTCACGCCCTAGATAGTCGACCATTAGGGTCGGGCTAATTAGGGAGGCCACTGCTCCACTGGGCATGGTGATGCAGGGAGTCACAAGGAGAGAATCAGTCTCTTTCTTATTGACTCTCCTGCGTTTCCTGTGGTGCTAGGCCTACCCTGGTTAGCTTGTCATGACCCTACTGTTTCATGGCAACGGAGGGCTCTCACGGGGTGGTCGCGAGAGTGCTCGGGGAGGTGTTTAGGGGTTTCCGTTGGTGCTACCACGGTGAAAAGTTCAGACCAGGTCTCCACTGTGCGCATTCCCCCCGAATATGCCGATTTGGCTCTCGCCTTCTCCAAAAAGAAGGCGACTCAATTACCACCCCATCGACGGGGGGATTGTGCGATAAATCTCCTGGTAGACGCCACACTTCCCAGGAGTCACGTGTATCCCGTCGCAGGCGGAGACGGCGGCTATGGATACATATGTCACCGAATCCCTGCATCAGGGGTACATTCGGTCCTCCACTTCCCCCGCCTCCTCGAGTTTCTTTTTTGTGAAGAAGGAGGGAGGTCTGCGCCCGTGTATTGACTATCGAGGTCTAAACCAGATCACTGTGAAGTACAGTTACCCGGTACCTCTCATAGCCAGTGCGATTGAGTCAATGCACGGGGCGTTCTTCTTTACTAAATTAGATCTCAGGAGCGCGTACAACCTGGTGCGTATCTGGGAGGGAGACGAGTGGAAGACGGCTTTCAGTACCACCTCGGGGCATTATGAGTACCTCGTCATGCTGTACGGGTTGATGAATGCTCCATCAGTCTTCCAGGCCTTTGTAGACAAGATCTTCAGGGACCTGCACGGGCAGGGTGTAGTGGTGTATATTGATGACATTCTGATATACTCCGCTGCACGCGCCGAGCATGTGTCCCTGGTGCGCAGGGTGCTTGGTTGACTGTTGGAGCATGACCTGTACGTCAAGGCTGAGAAATGACTGTTCTTCCAACAGTCCGTCTCCTTCCTAGGGTACCGCATTTCCACCTCAGGGGTGGAGATGGAGAGTGACCGCATATCAGCCGTGCGTAACTCCCACCACGGTAAAGGAGGTGCAGCGGTTTCTCGGGTTTGCCAACTACTACCGGAGGTTTATCCGGGGTTTTGGTCAGGTAGCAGCTCCCATTACCCCTCTGCTGAAGGGGGGACCAGTACGTTTGCAGTGGTCGGCTGAGGTGGACAGGGCTTTTGGTCACCTGAGGGCTCTGTTTACCTCGGCTCCCATGCTGGCCCATCCGGATCCCTCTTTGGCGTTCATAGTGGAGGTGGACGCGTCCAAGGCTGGGATAGGAGCCGTGCTCTCTCAGCGCTCGGGTACGCCACCGAAGCTCCGCCCCTGTGCCTTCTTCTTGAAGAAGCTCAGCCCGGCGGAGCGAAACTATGACGTGGGGGACCGGGAGCTGTTGGCTGTTGTCAAGGCTTTGAAGGCATGGAGACATTGGCTTGAGGGGGCTAAACACCCTTTCCTCATCTGGACTGACCACCACAATCTGGAGTACATCCGGGCAGCGAGGAGACTCAACCCTCGCCAGGCAAGGTGGGCCATGTTTTTCACCCGTTTTGTTTTCACCCTTTCTTACCATCACCGCAGTGAGGCCCCGGTGGTGGCACCGGGGGACCTGGCCTGGTCTGCCCTGCCGGAAGCTGGGGCCGCGGTTTGTGGGGCCATTTAAAGTCCTGAGGAGACTGAACGAGGTGAGTTATAGGTTACAGCTTCCCCCCGATTACCGTATTAACCCCTCGTTCCATGTGTTTCTCCTCAGGCCGGTGGTGGCTGGTCCGCTCCAGGAGTCTGAGGTGCGGGAGGTTCCTCCGCCACCTATGGACATCAAGGGGGCCCCGGCGTATTCAGTACGCTCCATACTGGATTCGAGGCATCGGGCGAGGGGCCTTCAGTACCTCGTGGAGTGGGAGGGTTACGGTCCGGAGGAGAGATGCTTGGTTCCGGTGGAGGATGTTTTGGACCCTTCAATGCTGCAGGAGTTCCACCATCTCCGTCCGTATTGCCCTGTACCTCGCCCTCCGGGGCGTCCCCGAGGCCGGTGTCGGGGCGCTGCAGGAGCCGCGCATCAATGGGGGGGTACTGTCATGACTTCCGCCCAAGTCGGTTCCTCTCCCTGTTCGGGCGGCGTTCGGCGGTCGACGTCACCGGTCTACTAGCCATCGCCAATCCAGTATTCATGTTCCATTTGTTTTGTCTTGTTTTCACACACGCCTGGTTTTAATTTTACTCATTACTGTTGGGTATTTAACCCTCTGTTTCCCCCATGTCTGTGTGGGAAATTGTTTGCTGTATGTCGGTTACGCCGGGTTGTATGTTACCACCCGTGCCTTTTGTATAGCCGTTTTTGTGCAGTTTATTGTACTGTTTTCTGCCTTGCTTGTTTTGGGCATTTGTTGCAACCGCGTGGTTGCATTTCAGTATTTGCCTAGTAAAGTGCTTAGTCCACTCATCTCTGCTCTCCTGCGCCTGACTTCCTCACACCAGCTACACCCAAAGCGTGACATTAAGGCAGTTATACAATTTTTAAAACATTAAAATACATTCACTACAGACCTCACAACACACTAAGTGTGTGCCCTCAGGCACATATTCCATTACCACATATCTACAACACAAAATCCATGTGTACGTGTGTATAGTGCGTATGTTATCATGTGTGTATGCATGTGTCTGTGTTACTTCACAGTCCCTGCTGTGAAGTAACACAGAATCAATCAAATGTTGTGCTTTCGCCGTAAAGCCTTTTTGAAATCTGACAACGCTGTGATATTGCCAAGAAGCAGAGCTTTTGATGACTATGCAACACTTGTATATTGATGAATGTTTAATAATTCAACTTTTGGATTTTGAATTTGGCGCCTTACATTTCACCGGGTAGTGTCGCTAGCGCGCCGCCACTCCCTAAGTAGTTAAACCTCTTAGGGATCCAATCCCGTGAACGGGATCATATTTCGGAGAAAACAAAGCGCG
Organism: Hucho hucho; assembly: GCA_003317085.1. Taxonomy (NCBI): domain Eukaryota; kingdom Metazoa; phylum Chordata; class Actinopteri; order Salmoniformes; family Salmonidae; genus Hucho; species Hucho hucho. The sequence continues at coordinate 389,211 of QNTS01000249.1, read as the reverse complement.
CCAAATTCAAAATAATAATATTTAACATTTATGGAAATACAAGTGTTGCATATGGTTACAAAGCTTAGACTCTTGTTAATCTAACAGTGTTGTCAGATTTCAAAAAGGCTTTACGGCAAAAGCAAAACATTTGATTATCTGAGGTCAGCACCTCACACAAAAATCGCTTTTTCAACCAGCACTGGCGACACAAAATCACAAATTAAAGATATAAACCACTTACTTTTTAACATCTTCTGATGTTTGCAACCAGGAGGGTCCCAGCTACACAACCGCTGTTTGTTTTGTTCAATAAAGTCAATATTTATATCCGAAAAACGCTGTTTAGATGGTGCCATTGAATTCAGAAATCCAATCCGTCAAAACGACGACAGAAAAGTCCAAAATGCTCCCGGTAAACTTCGGCTATTTTTGTCAAACAAAGACTCTATATAATCCTTAGGTTGTCTAAAATGTTAATAAACTATAAAATTTCATGCGGAAAGAACTATGTTCAATAGAGAAGGCAAATTCCCATGCGTGTGCTCACACCCAGCGCACGCCGAAACACTGTTTTTCTTCCGGGGCTCTCTTTTCTCCAAGTGAAAATACTTATTCATTGTCAAAATACAAGCCCAAAGCCCTCAATGATAGACTGTTACCATATAGGGGAAGCCATAGGAATAGGAAAATGGTGGACGGATTGACTTCCCTCATTAAAATGCAAATCAATTTATAACATTTTTCACATGCGTTTTTCTGGATTTTTTTGTTGTTATTCTGTCTCTCACTGTTCAAATAAACCTACCATTACAATTATAGACTGATCATTTCTTTGTCAGTGGGCAAACGTACAAAATCAGCAGGGGATCAAATACTTTTTCCCTCACTGTATATGTATATCCTAGCTTCTGGGCCTGAGTAACAGGCAGTTTACTTTGGGCACGCCAGACTCTCCGAACTTCCGAATTCTGCCCCGGAACCTAAAAGGTTAAACAGACAGCTCGGTATCTTCAGCTTGTCAACACCTCTTACGAAAACAAGTAATGATGATGTCAATCTCTCTTCCACTTTGAGCCATAAGAGATTGATATGCATATCATTAATGTTAGTGCTCCATGTACTTTTAAGGGCCAGCCGTGCTGCCCTGTTCTGAGCCAACTGCAATTTTCCCAAGTCCCTCTTTGTGGCACCTGACCACACTGCTGAACAGTTGTCCAGGTGCGACAAAACCAGGGCCTGTAGGACCTACCTTCTTGATAGTGTTGTTAAGAATGCAGAGCAGCGCTTTATTATGAATAGACTTCTCCCTATTTTAGCTACTGTTGTATCAACATGTTTTGACCATGACCTGGTAGTGTCNGTGATCGATAACGAGGATAAATAAGACACTGTGCGACTTCTCGGGCGCGCGCCCTGGGTACTGTTGTCATCAAGGGGGGACCCACTTGTTTGGTCTTTTTCTCTGGTCTAAAGCATCCAAAATGGAGGAAAACACCATCTCGAGGCTGTTGACATCATAAGGAAGCGACGTGTACTGCATTCATATGCCCTTATATGGTCATTTTCATGAGGGAGGGGTTCCCAAATGAGCAATGTGTCAAAATCACTTTTTCCAGGACAGAAATTCCTCGGGGTTTTGCCTGCCATATCCGTTCTGTTTCACTCACAGACAAATGGTTAACAGTTTTGGAAAATTCAGTGTTTCCTATCCAATGGTACTAAATATATGCATATCCTATTTTCTGGGCCTGAATGGGAGGCATTTTACTTTGGGCACGCCAGGCTCTCCAAAACCGTCACCTCGGGAGCTGCTCCCTGAGAAGTTAAACAGCTTGGAAAATTCCAGAAAATTATGTAATGTCTTTAGAAGCTTCTGACAGGCTAATTGACATAATTTGAGTCAATTGGAGGTGTACCTGTGGATGTATTTCAAGGACTACCTTCAAACTCAGTGCCTCTTTGCTTGACATCATGGGAAAATCAAATGAAATCAGCCAAGACCTCAGACATTTTTTTTGTAGACCTCCACAAGTCTGGTTCATCCTTGGGAGCAATTTCCAAATGCCTGAACAATAATATGCAAGTGTAAAAACCATAGGACCACCAAGCTGTCATACCGCCCAGGAAGGAGACGTGTTCTGTCTCCTAGAGATGAACATACTTTGGTGCAAATCAATCCCAGAACAACAGCAAAGGACCTTGTGAAGATGCTGGAGGAAACAGGTACAAAGGTATCTACATTCACAGTAAAACGAGTCGTATATCGACATAACCTGAAAGGCCGCTCAGCAAGGAAGAAGCCACTGCTCCAAAACCGCCATAAAAAAGCCAGACTACAGTTTGCAACTGCACATGGGGACAAAGATCGTAATTTTGGGAGAAATGTCTTCTGGTCTGATGAAACAAAAATAGAACTGTTTGGCCATAATGATCATTGTTATGTTTGGAGGAAAAAGGGTAGGCTTGCAAGCAGAAGAACACCATCCCAACCGTGAAGCACGGCGGTGGCAGCATCATGTTGTGGGGGTGCTTTGCTGCAGGAGGGACTGGTGCACTTCACAAAATAGATGGCATCATGAGGCAGGAAAATTATGTGGATATATTGAAGCAACATCTCAAGACATCAGTCAGGAAGTTAAAGCTTGGTAGCAAATGGGTCTTCCAAATGGACAATGACCCCAAGCATACTTCCAAAGTTGTGGCAAAATGGTTAAAGGACAATTTAAGTTAAGGAATTAGAGTGGCCATCACAAAGCCCTGACCTCAATCCTATAGAAAGTGTTTAGGCAGAACTGAAAAAGCGTGTGTGAGCAAGGAGGTCTACAAACCTGACTCAGTTACACCAACTCTGTTAGGAGGAATGGGCCAAAATTCACCCAACTTATTGTGGGAAGGTTGTGGAAGGCTACCCGAAACGTTTGACCCAAGTTAAACAATTTAAAGGAAATGCTACCAAATACTAATTGAGTGTATGTAAGCTTCTGACCCACTGGGAATGTGATGAAAGATATAAAAGCTGAAATAAATAATTCTCTGACATTTCACATTTTTAAAATAAAGTGGTGATCCTAACTGACCTAAGACAGGGATTTTTTACTAGGATTATATGTCAGGAATTATGAAAAACGGAGTTTAATGTATTTGGCTACGGTGTGTGTACTGCCGACTTCAACTGTACGTGTCTAGACAATAGTGACCCATCCACTCAGCTAGATGTGGCTGGGGGGTGGTTATAGCATTTCCTTCACATGACCCATCAATTTAGACAAGTGTATCGGGTAAGCGTCATCTAATAATTATAAAATATTTATAAAATATTTTTATCTGGGAACTTTCTGTATTTGATACTATGCAAGTAACCATTTCAGTGTACTGTTTACACCTTCTGTATCCTGTGCATGTGACAGATACAAAGATACACTCATGACGGCAGTCAAAGTCCACTTGACTGTTTAGTCACGGTCATTAGGCTTCTCCAAGCTCTGATTGTGAATGAGAGACTGATAAAGTGTGTACAGCCTGCACAAAAAAAACTAAGCAGAGCTCATGCCTTTAAAGCAACTTTTTTCAAATCGTCCTGAGAGTCACATGATGCAGCCTAACAATGTATTAAAAATCAAAACATATAGCCCAACGCTTGTAGAACAACTAAAGTTACATTAATTACTCTAAATTAAGCATATAGGTGGACCTATTTCTTTGTTAACCGCTCAACACAGAATAGCCGCATGTGTGCACTCCCTCAAATCACTCGTGATGTGTGTTTTGTCCTATATTTGTTATTTATTGTTTTATTTATTTTTATTTTTAATCCCAGCCTCCGTCCCCGCAGGAGTGCTTTTGACTTTTGGTAGGCCGTCATTGTAAATAAGAATTTGTTCTTAACTGACTTGCCTAGTTAAATAAAAATAAATAAATACATAAAATAGTTTGGAGAAAATATCCTTTATTTTATTCAACTTTGTTCAATTGTATTCTTCATACTATAAAATAATGTCATGGAATTCAAAGCAAATCATGTCTGCTAAGGACAACTGAGGGTATGCTATTCTGTTCTTCTTAAATAGACTACATTTTCTTCATATCATGTTTCTTTAGATTTGTCTAAAATAAATAATGAATTTATTGTGATGGTGTAGACTATATTACATGGATTTATTAGACTTTTAAAATGTAGATGTTCCAAAGGTCTGCATCAGCTGCATGTGTGGAAGTCTAAATGTGTTTATGTTAATGCCTTAATTTTTTAAATATAATTTTTATTTATTTAACTTCTTAGGGAGCGGCTGCATAGGTGACGGCATAGGAGAGTCTGGCGTGCCCAAAGTAAAATGCATGCCACTCAGGCCCAGAAAATAGGATATGCACATAATTAGTACTATTGGATAGGAAACACTGACGTTTCTAAGAGTGTTAAAATAATGTATGTGAGTATAACAGAATTGATATAGCAGGCGAAAACCTGAGGAAAATCCATTTGGATTTGCATTTTTTTTTGTAAATGAGCATCTTCTTCATTGTGCTTATTGCATACAACTTTATGTAGGACTGAGACTGCAGTACCTATGGCTTCCACTAGATGTCCAGTCAACAGTCAGACTGGGAATTCTAGGAGTGACCAGAACGGATAGGGACAGGAAGAAGCCAGAGGACCACTTTTGTAAACAAGGTTTGACGCGTGCGAGATTGCGCCTATCGTTCACGTTATCGTCCGGTTGAAATATTACAGCAAATATACCCAAAAGGATACCTAAGGATACATTAAAAATGATGTTTGATTTGTTTGTAGAAAGTGTATAGGTATAATTTGAATGTGTTCTCTTCACAGTTCAATGGACGACTCAACGGTGGATTTTATGATCATAACGCGCCAACCAAACGGAGATTTATGGATATAATAAATGACTTTTTCTAACAAAAGAAGCATGGATTGTCTTCGTTGGACACTTGGGAAGCCCTCAGCAGAAGTTCATCAAAGGTAAGCGATTTTATATTAGCGATTTTATGCGTTTTGTGAGATCCGTGTTGGGTTATGGATTTATTGCTAATGCGTAAATATTAGAGGTGCTACCCTCAAACAATCAAATGTTGTGCTTTCCTTTTTGGAATCTGACAACGCTGTGATATTGCCAAGAATCAGAGCTTTTGATGACTATGCAACACTTGTATATTGATGAATGTTTAATAATTAAACTTTTGGATATTTGAATTTGGCGCCTGACATTTCACCTGGTAGTGTCGGGAGCTAGCGCCCCACCACTCCGTAATTAAATAAAGGTTAACTACTTATCTGTCAATTACCGTGAGACCGGCAGTTATTTGCTTGACAATCACCGGTTGACAAAAGTTTGTGACCACCACAGCCCTAGGTGGGGCTATGGCTTAAGAGTCTGTGAACGACGCTGAATGGGTGTAGACAAAGAAGAGCTCTCCAGTAGGTGTACCAAAACATTCACGGGCCATTTCTCAAAAGTGGGGTTACAAGTTTATCAACTTTCAAAGCAGAATTACTTTCCCATTGTTCTTCAACTGCAGTGTATAATATACAATTTCTCTACTTTTTATCCAACACAATTTCAAATTTTGCTACATAAGACTTGAATCGAGGCGGTCGGTCACATTTGCTTTTTTTTATTTTACTGCAGAGGGAGAGAGCAGCAGACTGAGCGTCCGCCTCTCAACATTCCTCCGCTCCCCCTGTCCTCCACTGACACTGACCAAAAAGGGACACCATCTTGCAGCTGATAGCGAAACTCAAGTCATACTGCATCATTTCTGCCTCATGCACAAATTAATGCTTTTACTCCTATGACCAGAGAAAGTGAAATATTCCTTGATATAAAAAATTCCCAAGCCACTAATATTAACAACAACGCAAGCCTATCAATTAACTTTCTTACTCATTAATTGCAGCTGCAGTGCTGGTTGTAGCACAAGTGCGAGTGGAAGTAGGGAGAACGTGCATTTTATGGCTTATAAAAGTGTTAAACAGAAAGTGTTGACAGTGCTGAGTAAAAACTTAATCATGAACTCACTCATAAAAACAGCATCTCTTTGCTGTATTCATTGACAGTCTCTCTCTAGTCATGTTTTGAATACTCACAGAATTAACTTTGCTGTAGCTTTCTTCTACGTCTGCTACATTACTGCAGACACGGTAATCTGAGCCATCCGATTGGCCAGTGGTAGGCCTATAGAGCACTTGATTTGCTTCCCCAGGGCCCGCCAGGAAGGCAGTTTGTACCTACAGACATCTGAAATGGTTCAAAATGGGAACACGTCGCCCACCCGGCGAGCAGGGCAGCTGAATTGCGTGTACCGCCAACAGCATGAGACAAATAAAAAATAGGAACACAGGGCTTATCGTTGGAATTCGCGATCGATCGGTTGGTGACCACTGCTTTAAGGTACATTGATTCAAACAGCATTGAGGGTGCAGGCTAAATGCTGATTAAGAGATTATGTATACAGGAATACAGGGGCTTATGGAGGGCAAAAGGAAGGAGGGCTGCTTACACTCAGTAGGTACAATCCTGCATGAGCTTGGATAGCAACCGTTGTCTTTAGACAATGTTATAGCTAAATCTCCCATCTCAGCCTTCCATCCTGATCGCTGATGTCTATATTTTTACATTATTAATTGCAAGTTTGCCTCGTCACTGATGTGAAGCCAAGTAGCTCTGGAGATGGACCAATTATATGTGTCCCAGGTGGGGAGGAGGGGAAAGGATAGGATGCCGTTGTCAGGGAAAATCTGTAGAGGAGAAATATGCAAGCTGCTTCTTCAGTGCAATTATTGGGCAGACGTTTGAGATAAAGATGTGTAAAAATATCCACACGGACTCTGAATGTCCCACACACACACAAATAAACACACACACACCAACACACTGACTATCCGTCATCAACAGACATAATGGGAGGTGACAAGCTGAAACACAAACATCAACATGAAAGTTAGTTGAGGGATAGTTGTGGCTAAAATGGCGGAGAGTAATGAAGAATGACAGAGCTAGCCTCAGATGTAAACAAGCAATTAAATCCTTCAGGAGTTTGAGAGGACAATTGGGGTCGATACAGTATGCAAACTGTTCTTTCTGTCAGTAATTTAATTCTCTGGTTCCTTATTTGGGCCACAGAGGCCACAGAGAATTGTCAACATAAAAGTTATCGAATTGCCTATCAAAGCCCTGTCATTTTTTGTTAGGCTGAAGTAAACTTATACTTTGCCACTTCATAAAGATTCGTATTCGGCAGATATTGCTTTACATTGCTGCAGCAGATAAGTATCGTAAGTAAACCATTTATACATAAGCAATTTATACAGCCCTATTATACAAACCTATAAGGACAGGCCGTCATTGTAAATAAGAATGTGTTCTTATTTGACTCGCCTGGATACATTTAGGTAACATAAAAACATTAAATAAAATAGTCGCCATCCTGTGATGTATTTTGCTTGAATCGTGCGTCATGCCCGGTTGTCTTGTCCTTACCTAACGCTCTGGTCAGACAGCCAGCCGGCGTCACAGTTGTCATACCCATCAGCAAAGGTGGCCTGGAGCTGAGCAGGCGTGGCGATGACAGCTGAGTTCTCCAGACACACCTGCTGGGCGTCAGGGAAGGACAGGGCGTAGCGGTCATGAGGAGCACGGTAGTGGAACACCACACCTGGAGAGGACACAGAGGTGAAAACACGTACGGTGACACCAGGGCAATCTGGAGATATTGTACGCAGGCACGCACACACATACATGCCCACACGCACATTCACACACTCGCGTTCTCGCACACAAACATGAGCACGCACAGACACTCTGCTCAAACCTTACATTATCATGTACTTTGTATCTGTAATCTGTAACTGCACAGATAGTAAAAAAAACATATAATAACGATCTCGGAGATTGAAGTTAATTAGCATCAGACTGGCTTATCTTTATGGGAGAGATCTTGTCCTTGGATACAGTGAATGACAAACAGCAAAAATGTTTGCTTTACTACTTTAGCATACAGTCCACATCAGTACTATCATGCTTTCATAGCCAGAAAATAAAACAGTGATGAGAGAGAGAGATAGAAGAAGAGAGATAAAGGAAACAAAGGAGCGCGAGACGACTCCCATGCGCTCATTCCCTGACCTGTGAATGACCAGGATTCCTCTCCACTGTGCTGAGAAATGGGAAAGGAATTGCTTTTGAAGTGTCCATCTCATTTCCCCACCAGGCTAGCATCACTGACCGCCACTACATGTGGGGCCACCTCGGCCTGAAATTCACACATTCAATCCCAGCAGAGCCCACTACATGAAAGCCTGTGCACAGGGAGGCTGAGGGAGGCTGGGATACAGCTTCAAACATAGGCTCCTTTATCTCCTGCTGCTTTGTGCAATAGAATGACAGACTCCTTGAGGCAAGGACTAATTTCACCAATTAAGCTGCAGGCTAGCCTCAGAAAATGAGCCAGGTATCCCTCAGTGGTACAGTCTACACATGCACTCACATACATGTATGTAGCACGAAGGTACACACAGATACACATAGACACACAAACACACCAGGCACATGCACAGATAGGCCTCAACCAATGCCTAAGCACCTGCAATTTTTCCCTCCAATGAAAAAGTGGATATTAATTTGTAATTGTGTTAATTTAAGACTCTTTTCATTTTAGTTGTAATTTTAAATGTAGCAAATTGCACATCAAACTAGCTAATTTCATAAGCTCTTGAATCTCATTAAATACCCCTCCCCCACACTCCCAACCCAAGTGCACACTCGTCTGACTTGATTGTGGCTGCGGGCGCAGGGCAGGGAGACATGAATACTGGTGGGAGGCTACTTTTGAGTTGGATCTGTCATGTCTCTCTCACCGGTAGGGACAAAGAATGGGGCATTTCAACTGCATGTTAGTTAGAGGCAGATGTCAGCAGGAAAACAAACTCAAATGAAGTAAAAATACGTTTGTTTCGACAGCTAGCTAGAATATTTCCACTATATCATAATTTGCTCTGACCAGCTGATAGCCACTCTTTTCCCGATGTCAATCATCTTTCATCATTTCTAGGCCTAGTAGTTATTGGCACTAAATTGTAATACAATGTATGATGAGTGAGTGTGTTGCATATAATTGTTGACATTTTGTCTACAGGGCAGTTATGAATTATGAAAGTCTATTTTATATTTGTAATTTTTTATTTTGAGTACGGTTTGTGCACGGCCTTAACACACACGCACGCACACCCACACACTGGCTGCCTCTACAGGCCTCCATCCTGTTTCCCTACACTGCTGTTCTGTACACTCCAGCTCAACTTCAGGGCTTTGTAGCAGGAGTGTTCTCTTCCATTTGGGCTTTCTCTGTCCTCTCCCAGGCTCTCTGTTAGCGCTCCTTCTCCTCCGAGGCGAGCCAGGCCAAACACAGAGAGGCTAGCTCCTAGCGTTCTGGCATTTGGGAGACTAATGGGTCACATTGCCCAGAACTAATACACTTACTCTATTATTACCAAGCCATAACACACAACAGGAGGAGAGACCACATACTGAGATAGATGTATATAGCTGTATGTACTTGAGTGACGCCCTTGTTGTATCACGGTATACAACACTAATACAGTCCTATCTGTGCAGACAATCTAGTAGACCTATATAGCAGATATCATCACCAGTGTGTAAATACAGTCGGAAGTTTACATACACTTAGGTTGGAGTCAATAAAACTCATTTTTCAACCACTCCACACATTTCTTGTTAACAAACTATAGTTTTGGCATCTATTTTTGTGCATGACACAATACATTTTTACAACAGTTGTTTACAGACAGATTATTTCACTTATAATTCACTGTATCACAATTCCAGTGGGTCAGAAGTTTACATACACTAAGTTGACTGTGCCTTTAAACAGCTTGGAAAATTCCAGAAAATAATGTCATGGCTTTATAAGCTTCTGATATGCAGCTTATAAAGCTTCTGATCATTTGAGTCAATTGGAGGTGTACCTGTGGATGTATTTCGAGGCCTACCTTCAAACTCAGTGCCTCTTTGCTTGACATCATGGGAAAATCAAAAGAAATTAGCCAAGAAAATTGTAGACCTCCACAAGTCTGGTTCATCCTTGGGAGCAATTTCCAAACGCCTGAAGGTACCACGTTCATCTGTACAAACAATAGTACGCAAGTATAAACACAGTGGGACCACGCAGCCGTCATACCACTCAGGAAGGAGACGAGTTTTTTCTCCTAGAGATGAATGTACGTCGGTGCGAAAAGTGCAAATCAATCCCAGAACAACAGTATAGGACCTTTTGAAGATGCTGGAGGAAATAGGTACAAATGTATCTATATCCACAGTAAAACGAGTCCTATATCGTCATAACCTGAAAGGCTGCTCAGCAAGGAAGAATCCACTGCTCTAAAACCGCCATAAAAAAACCAGTCTACGGTTTGCAACTGCACATGGGAACAAAGATCTTACTTTTAGGTGAAATGTCCTCTGGTTTAATGAAACAAAAATATAACTGTTTGGCCATAATGACCATTGTTATGTTTGGAAGAAAGTGGGAGGCTTGCAAGCTGAAGAACACCATCCCAACCGTGAAGCATGGGGTGGCAGCATCATGTTGTGGGGGTGCTTTGCTGGAAGAGGGACTGGTGCAGGAAGGAAAAGTATGTGGATATAATGAAGCAACATCTCAAGACATCAGTCAGGAAGTTAAAGCTTGGTCGTAAATGGGTCTTCCAAATGGACAATGACACCAAGCATACTTCCAAAGTTGTGGAAAAATGGCTTAAGGACAACGAAGTCAAGGTATTGGAGAGGCCATCACAAAGCCCTGACCACAATCCTATAGAACATTTGTGGGCAGACCTGAAAAATCGTGTGCGAGCAAGGAGGCCTACAAACCTAACTCAGTTACACCAGCTCTGTCAGGAGGAATGGGCCAAAACTCACCCAACTTATTGTGGGAAGGTTGTGGAAGGCTACCCGAAACGTTTGACCCAAGTTAACCTATTAGGGAGCAGTGGGGCGCTAGCAGGTGAAATGCAAGGCGCCAAATTCAAAATCCAAAAGTTGAATTATTAAACATGCACCGATATACAAGTGTTTCATACTCATCAAAAGCTCTGTTTCTTGGCAATATCACAGCGTTGTCAGATTTCAAAAAGGCTTTACGGCGAAAGCACCACATTTGATTGTTTGAGGTTAGCACCTTCACTATTTTTGCCATTACCATGAATTCATTAGCCTTCACCGTTCACACAAAACACATTTCACAGCGAAAACAAATCAATTACCTGTTGAAGAACCTCTGCTGAGGTCTTCCTAAGTGTCCAACGAAGACAATCCATGGTTCTTTTGTTAGAAAAAGTAATGTATTATATCCTTAAATCTCCATTTGGTTTGCGCGTTATAATCAGAAACTACAGCCTCCACTCCTCCATTGAAACGTGAATAGAACTCGTTCAACTTATACCTATAAACTTGTCCAAGAACAATGAAACATCATTTTAAATGTATCCTTAGGAACACTTTTACGTATATTTACTATAATAATTCAACCGGAATATAAACTGAGCTATATAAGAACAGAAAAAAACACAGAGCGCGCTTGGCGAGAGCGCGCGTCCTCTTCTATTGACATCTGAGGGGACACTTCCTGGTTTCCTCTTCTTCTCTGCTCTAAAGCATCCCAAAAATATCTGAACACTGTCTCGAGACTGTTGACATCCAGAGGAAGCGATCGGTACTGCATTCATATGCCCTTTTATGGGCATTTTCATGAGGGAGGGGTTCCAAATGAGGCACTCTGTCAAAACCACTTTTTCCAGGACAGAAATTCCTCGGGGTTTCGCCTGCCATATCCGTTCTGTTTTACTCACAGACAAATGGTTAACACTTTTAGAAAATTCAGTGTTTCCTATCCAATGGTACCAAATATGTGCATATCCTATTTTCTGGGCCTGAATGGGAGGCATTTTAC
>QNTS01000249.1:337400-375513 GCA_003317085.1 Hucho hucho | reverse complement strand
ATTTGGCAAACCTTACCCAAAAGCAGCAAAGCCTGGTTACATCTAACAGCTGATACAGGGAAAAAAGTATTTGATCCCCTGCTGATTTTGTACGTTTGCCCACTGACAAAGAAATGATCAGTCTATAATTTTAATGGTAGGTTTATTTGAACAGTCTCCAGACCTTAATCCCATAGAAAATCTGTGGAGGGAGCTGAAGGTTCGAGTTGCCAAACGTCAGCCTCGAAACAATGACTTGGAGAAGATCTGCAAAGAGGAGTGGGACAAAATCCCTCCTGAGATGTGTGCAAACCTGGTGGCCAACTACAAGAAACGTCTGACCTCTGTGATTGCCAACAAGGGTTTTTCCACCAAGTACTAAGTCATGTTTTGCAGAGGGGTCAAATACTTATTTCCCTCATGAAAATGCAAATCCATTTATAACATTTTTCACATGCATTTTTCTGGATTTTTTTGTTATTCTGTCTCTCACTGTTCAAATAAACCTACCATTAAAATTATAGACTGATCATTTCTTTGTCAGTGGGCAAATGTACAAAATCAGCGGGGGATCAAATACTTTCTCCCTCACTGTATAAGGAGAGACGAGCATTCAAAAATATGCATTCAAAAGATGACACGTGCGGTTGAGTCTGTTTACCATGTGATGAAACTTTGCTCCTTGTTTCAGCAAGGTGATGTAGCAAACATTCTTACGTTGCCTAGGCATTTGGCTGACAAATAACAGCCACCCAACATTCCATGACTGTCACAGTGCTATAAAACCACTGAATTCCATTCCGAAATATATATCAAAACAATGTGACATTTTGTATTTCTTTCCACTTCCTCAATCTTTACCTTGACCACGTTGTCCTTGGCGACCAGGACGGATTGTTCCCTCTGCCGACCGTCGGCACCCCTCTGTCCCCACACCTTGGTCCACTTGATGCGGGGGGGCTCGTGGGTAGGGGTGGGGCGCAGGGTGAAGACACAGGGCAGCAGGACGCTGTTGGCCAGCTGCTCCCTCACCATCTGGTGCGTCACCTTCCTCATGTTCACCACTGGGTCTGACCACACAAGGCCTGGAGAGAGAGGAGGGGAAAGGAGGATATAGAGGGAGAGGGAGAGTAGAGGAAAGGAGAGGAAGAGTAGAGGAAAGGAGTGGGTAGAGAGGGAGAGGAGAGGAGAGGGAAAGATACTCTGTCAGAATATAGGTCTACAGAAGTCTGACAATTTGTTTCTGTAAATTGAATGTGAAAGAGTGGAAATGGAGGCTAGGCATATTACAGCATAATACAGCAGCTTTTCATCAACGTGTTATCAAGATCTAGATCAGCTGAATCAGGTGTGTGTTAGTACTGGGCTGGAAAGGGATCACTGATATACAATACTGTTGCATGCTATTCTCTTTGGCATTGAGAGGGGTGGGGATTGATTCCTATGAATCTATTGGGAGATGTCACGGTTTCATCCTGTTGCTTGTTCAACAAGTCCCTCTATTCTCAAGTGTTGTAACGAGGATGTTCCCCTTCCCATTCTTTCTGATTGATTATTGGTCATTGATTTACAGTGCCTTCAGAAAGTATTCAGACTCCTTGATTTTTTTCAACATTGAAGATTTTTTATTTATTTAATCAATCCACACACAATACCCCATAATGACAAAGCGAAAACGCGTTTTTAAACTTTTTAGCAAATGTATTTAAAAAAAATGAAATACCTTATTTACATCAGTATTCAGACCCTTTGCTATGAGTTACGAAATTGACCTCAGGGGCATCTTGTTTCCATTGATCATTCTTGACATGTTCCTACAACTTCTTTGGAGTCCACCTGTGGTAAATTCAATTGATTGGACATGATTTGGAAAGGCTCACACCTGTCTATATAAGGTACGACAGTTGACAGTGCATGTCAGAGAATAAACCAAGCCATGAGGTCAAAGAGCTCCGAGACAAGATTGGGTCGAGGCACAGATGGGGAAGGGTACCAAAAGATGTCTGTAGCACTGAAGGCCCCAAAGAAAACAGTGGCCTCCATCTTTCTCAAATGAAAGAAGTTTGGAACCACCAAGACTCTTTCTAGAGCTGGCTGCCTGGCCAAACTGAGCAATCGGGGGAGAAGGGCCTTGGTCAGTGAGGTAACCAAGAACCTGATGGTTACTCTGACAGAGCTCTAGAGTCCTCTGTGGAGATGGGAGAACTTTCCGGAAGGACAACCATCTCTGCAGCACTACACCAATCAGGCCTTTATGGTAGAGTGGCCTGACGGAAGCCACTCCTCAGTAAAATGCACATGACAGCCCACTTGGAGTTTGCCAAAAGGCACCTAAAGATTCTAAGATCATGAGAAACAAGATTCTCTGGTCTGATGAAACCAAGATTGAACTCTTTGGCCTGAATGCCAAGCATCACGTCTGGAGGAAACCTTGCACCATCCCTAAGGTGAAGCATGGTGGTGGCAGCATCATGCTGTGGGGATGTTTTTCAGCGGCAGGGACTGGGAGACTAGTCAGGATCGATGCAAAGATGAACAGAACAAAGTATAGAGAGATCCTTGATGACAACCTGCTCCAGAGCCCTCGGGTCCTCAGATTGGGGCAAAGGTTCACCTTCCAACAGGACAATGACCCTAAGCACACAGCCAAGACAACGCAGGAGTGGCTTCGGGACAAGTATCTGAATGTCCTTGAGTGGCCCAGCCAGAGCCCGGACAAGAACACGATCGAACATCTCTGGAGAGACCTGGAAATAGCTGTGCAGCAAAGTTCCCCATCCAACCTGATAAAGCTTGAGAGAATCTGCAGAGAAGAATGGGAGAAACTCTCCTATTACAGCTGTGCCAAGCTTGTAGCATCATACCCAAGAAGACTCGAGGCTGTAATCACTGCCAAAGATTCTTCAACGAAGTACTGAGTAAAGGGTCTGAATACTTATGCAAATATCATTATGGGGTATTGTGTGTAGATTGATGAGGGACAAAACTATTAAATACATTTTAGAATAAGGCTGTAATGTAACAAAATGTGGAAAAAGTCAAGGGGTCTGAATACTTTCCGAAGGCACTGTATCAGACAATTCCCCCCACACATACAAAGTTAACGCTACAGTGCAGATGGGGAGATAAAACATGTATTTTCAAAAGCCATCAATCAAACTGTGTATGAAGTGAACAGTTTCATCTGTTCAAACCTGAAAGCCCGTCTCCATGATTGATTATTGGACCGTTTTCATCATAACAAATGAGGGTTGTCATAAACATTCCACACACACTCTACAGTCACGTGTGTGGACTGTATCTGTATCTGTTCATACAGTTCACCTTATATTATAAATTAGGTTTACATTGGAAGCACTCCTACCTCCCTCCACTCCTCCTCCATCCATCCCTCCCTCCCTCCACTCCTCCTCCCTGCTCCTCCTAAGAGCATTCCTAGCCCAAACTCATTAGGTTATGTGGGAGAGTGTTGGGATGGAGGTATCGACAGAATCAGCTGCCAGCACCTGGAAAGGCCACCAAGGAATACAGGCTGGCACACACACTATCCTCCTGAAAAGCCTCCTTATTATACACACGTTCAATCAGTAACTCACTCGCTGTGGGACATCCTCTTAGAAAAGCATGAATTAATAAGAACATTGAGATCTGTCAGATAGACTGTATAGTTTGAGCGGAACAAGGGGAGAAATGCACTAACCCCTCTTATTTCTCTCTCGATTTCCCCGGCAGCAGGGGGGGAAGATAGACTGCTAGTGACGTGCCGTTATGAATGAGAGAAGGAAGGAAGGAGAGAAAAGGTCAAAGGAGAGAGAGCGAGAACTGAAGGCAGTGGCTAATGGTAGGTAGTAGAGGAAATTAGGGGATTGCTTTTTTTTCCATTAGTATCAGTTTCCTCAGCACCTGCATTGTGTCGACTCGCTTAGATTTCATGTAAAGTGCGGCGGAGCGGGTTGTGGCGTCGTCGCTGGTGGAGTGTCTCTCCTGGCTATCTCCACTGTAATTAACTAGCTGATTGGAAGAGCGATGCATCCCGAGATCATCACAGACATGCCATTGGGCTTTTCTCTCCCTTTCCTTCTCTTTCCTTTCTCGTTCTTCATTCGACCACCAGGCAGTCACCATCTCCACAGCCACAGACGGCCACTAAAGCTTATTATTTTCGCCTCTGTTCATTTATTTATTCTTCTGACACAATCCATTTTTCTTTTGTTTTCCTTTTTGAAACCAGGGTTGATGTTTTCGCTCGGCTTCAGCTAGCAATTTAATTTCATTCAGTCTTTGTGACTGCAATTCAATTTTGCCTTGGTTTTCAATGGAATGGATGAAAGTGCTGTGTGTGTATTATTACACATGCACACACATACATTTGTGGCAATATTTAATTTCCTGCCTGATAGTTTAATGTGCCAGAGCACACAGATAGCAGACGAGACATGTGAATAGCTGTCAGTGCTGGTTTACATGCTGCACCCCTGGCTTCCTAAGAGGCTGAGGGCCAGTTGGCGAACAGCTTAACATCAACACACACAAGGCTCCTCTCCATCTGTCTGTGTGACATGCTCAACACTCCGAGACGCCCATGGTGCTGTTTGACTCCCTCACCTAGCTGATCTATTCTAAACTGTGTCGCTGGCTCTGCATTCGACGGCATGAAAGGTGATTCATGTTTTTAAAAGCCTTTTTCTCTCAGCACACTCAAGTGATGCTCCACCTGCCTAAAGAGATGTGACCTCTGAAGAAAACATGTCCGCCTCTTTTCAAAGAGTGGCATGTAATGGGGCTAGGAAATATCAACACGAGCTAAAAATGGAAACAGAACTTATTGTGAAGTACAACTTTTATATTGCCCACCTTTCTGTGGCTGTGTGCTGCAGAAGTGGCTTTAAACCATATCTATTATGAGACAGATTTGATTACCGGTATGTTACGAAGTCAACAAGGTTACAAGGAATTTCCGGAGATTTCTGCGCCACTGAAGGCAATTGACCTCATCAGTAGTGTCATTAGGGGCATCCTCTATTCCTGAGACAGAATGTTCCGGTAGGTACAGTTTCCCTGTGTTACATCTGAGACCGTCCTCTGAGTACAGAAGGTAATGTGTTTCAGTCTTTCAGGGGAAATGGTGTCACTTCTGAACTTGGTTCACATGATAGCCGCAGACCAATTTCCTCTTTCCTCAGAGGGGAGAAACGCAGTAAAAAGATGAAGAGGACCATTTGATGCTGGCACTCTGCTCAGAACATGATGGTGAGGAAGGGAGGAAGGGAGAAGCAACGGTGCGATTTATAGAAGGGAAATGGTTTAATGTGATTGAAAATCACACGTACAGTATGTATGCGCACGCACACACATTTTTCTCCCTACATAAAGTGTCTACTCTGGCAGCATAAGAGGCAGAGATGGGAGAATGCTGGTTCTCTTAGGCTCAGTGGAGTGAGTCAGCAGGCCTGATGACACAAAGACCCAGACTAGCCATAAAACTTGCACATGCACGCATTCACAGATATGCGTACGCACGCACGCAAGCACCCACACACACTCACGCACACACATACAGTACACACGCACACACATACAGTACACACACACACACACACACACACACACACAGTGTTGTTCAGGGGAGGCTGTTAGACATCACACTATTCCCCTTCCTTTCCTCTACCTCCTAAGGGGATGTGGCACTCATAAGTGTGTTTACCACACAAACACACACGCACAACCACACACACACGCAGTCCCCAAGGACTATCTCGCTACAATTCCTGGGCCACCTTGCCTGGAGCTGGGTAGAATTTAATATAGCCAAATGTATGCAGAAATTGAGAAGCACCGATAATGCTTCAACTGTATAATCATGAGGCATGGCAGAATTTGCCAAATCCTGTTCCACTTTCCCCTTGGCCAAGAGCCAGTTTGGTTATCCACACATTGCCATTGTGTTTGCCGTGTTCCCATAGCACCTAAACAAATTAGCAGTGAATTAAGCCAAACTGAAAGCAATATTCACAATATTTCCCCTCTCCTAAGTCTCCTTCTGTCAACTTTGTTTGTACAAATGTTTGTTTCTCTCCTCTTCCCTTTACCAGATTGTATTTTGTTTTCTACCTCAACCTCAACAATTTGCGACACGAAATCAAAAGAAATCAATTGCACATACCTTCTTAAAAATCCAAATTACTGTTTAAAGCAGAGGCCCAGGAAAAAAAAAATCTCTGTTCCCACATGGTTAAATAATGAATGTAACCAACATGGCCCCATTGCAGTAGATATCAAATCTGCATTTAGACGGAAATGTTATTACATGCACAACCCCCTTGAGACTGCCCTTTGTTTGGAAATCTGCCTATTTTTCATCTGTCTTTTTCCTCTGAATGAGGCCCAATCAGACTGCCAACCTGTGGAGGAGAGGAGCAAGGGAAAGGGGGAGGAGAGAGGTAAAGATGGATTGAGTAGAGAGAGCAAGAATGAACGAGAACCCGATGCAGACAGGGAGAGAGAGGCAGTAATGCCAAAAGTGTCTTTCACTCTGCTTCTCCTTAATCACAGAGGAGGACTTTCTGATCTATACAATTGACAACTTTATCTCATTTTAAGAGGTGGGAAATTATTAACTACAGGCAGAAGTCTATCTGCCTCGAGCAGAAGACAGAGAGAGGCTGTTGATGTGTTCTTCCACAGTCGTAAGAACACAATGACCAACATCTATTTTTCTCTCCCTCTCCGCCCAGTCTTACCTACAATGGGCTTTCAATGATAAAGGCTCCATTGTTTTCTATTAGCCCATCTGCCCGGCTCTGAGATGATCAAGCGTGTCCTCTCCTGTCATTGGCTTTGACTAGTGACATGTCAGGTGTTTGTTTTGTCATAAATCAAGACATCTTTTGTCTGAGCTCTCTCGCTTTCTCAGGTGATCTCTTTGTCAGGTGTCAAGATCACAGAAGTGTTTTGCTCAAGAGCAGTTTGTCAGGATGAAAGCGATGCTATAGTTATACCAGGGGTAACTGGAGGGCCATGTTGGAGAGTGGGTTTGAAGGGCTATGTTGGAGAGTGAGTTTGAAGATGCCTATTTCATGTTACTTCCCATTAACTTTTGTGTGATGGAGGCTGCTGCGAGTCGTCTTTTAGAATATACTAACAAAACGGTTAATCCATTTTATTGGAAGGATGTTTCTTTTTAAAATAAAAGCCTGGATCTACCTAAAGTATATACAGGGACAAGGCCTTGACCAGGACACAGGCTTCCACATCATGAAAGAGGATTTAGACACCCACCATTTTGATCTCTGAAACGAAGCTAATACATCCGATTCGGACCATAATTATTCCTAACAATGAGTAGGAAATGAGGAATCCAATAAAATGATAAAAAGCAACCCACGAACACCCTACGCTAAGTCCACCCCAACAACCACTATACAGTATATTGGCTTTCATCCTATGAAATGTATTCCCTGTGAAACTGGTGATGTTTTATTACCCTGTTTTCCCCCTGAAATTAGACATTGAAGTTGCATTATTTACCATAAATTTGTGTGAAAGTACCAGTTTTTTCCCCACTAGGTACCGTTATTACTACTACTGCCACACCCTTTTCATCCATTTTGCTAGTCTCCTGTGTTTATTAAATGGATCACAACATTTTCTTTGGGTAGAAAACCAATAGCTATTGCTCATGATTGAAATACATTGTCTGGTCATCCTCACAATTCAAGCCAATCCTCCATGAAATCAATTCAGTTTGTCCTTATCTGTGTCCAGGAAACGGCTCTTCTGTGTGTGGTTTATACCCATTCAAAAATGTGTTAGACCATTTCTGGTGAACAAGCAAACCATTAGGCTACAGTAGTTCTAATGGTTTCAAAGTTATGGTCTCTAATGGTCTTCAATGGTAAACATCATAAACACACTGTATAGTGTTTTGCAATGGTAATGGTATTGGGTTGGGTTTAATGGTAAATGTCACTAATCACACTACATATAGAGATATTTTCAAATAATTGTATTGAAAGCATACAAGTGCCATGCAGTGGTTTAAAATTGTAGTACTTCATCAGGGTTGTCACAACATTTTAGTCACTAGCCCATTTCTCCACAAAGGTTTTGCGCTTGTAGGAAATGTCATATGAGAATTGCACCATAGAGATAGCCCTCTCAGAAAGCTGCCATTTGTTGGACTATTGAAGGAGAAGGGTTGAAGTATTAGGTTGCTAACAGAGGGACAAACTGAACTGCTTTCATGGAGGACTGGCTTTACTTGTGAGGATGACCACACAATGTATTTTCATCATCAGCAAAACCTATTGGTTTACTACCCAATGTGGTAAAGAAATTGCTGTGACCCATTTAATTGACACGAGAGACCAGCTAAATGGATTAAAGGTTGTGTCAGTAGCAGGATTAGCGGCATCTATTGGTCAAAACATGGTACTATATAATGCCAGTGACTTTACAGGCACATTTCTCTGAACAGGTGGAAAAAAATCCCCATATTCACAGGAAATACATTACATAGACTGAAGAAGCAATACTCCAAGCCACAGCACCATACAACTTGTCAAACATAGTGTCTTGTTGGGGTAGGATTGGTTTGGGGTATGGGGGTCCGTTTTATTGGATTCCGAATGGTAGGGAGAAGTTAGCCTCAAATCAGATGTTAGATACTATAGTTATTGAATATTATGTGAATCCTCACAATTTAAAGGGTACATTTGGGTGCAATCATTAGCTTCATTTCTCAGAGATCAAATTACATTTCAACAAAATAATGTGCCAGGAATGCTAATCTTATGTTTCTAACTACAGAAATGATTTCAGCACAATCTGAGATGGTGGTATCATGGTTTGCTGAAATGACATTGATTGACTCAGTAGCTAAACACATACAGTACAGTGCCTTCAGACAGTATTCACACCCCTTGACTTTTACCACATTTTATTGTGCTACAGCCTGAATTTAACATGGATTAAATGTAGATTTTTTTGTCACTGGCCTACACACAACACCCCATAATGTCAAAGTGGAATTATGTTTTTCTGAATTTTTACTAATTAATAAAAAATGAAAAGCTGAAATGTCTTGAGTCAATAAGTATTCAATCCCTTTGTTATGGGAGCAGTGGGTCACAGGCGCCCCACCTGCGGCAACTTCCGCAAAAATGCAGAGCGCCAAATTCAAATTACAAAAGTAGTAATATAAAATATTCATGAAAATACACGTGTTGCATAATGTTCAAAAGCTTATCAGATTTCAAAAAGACTTTACGGCGAAAGCATAACATTTGATTGTCTGAGGACAGCATATTTTCTGCATTAGCATAATAACATAAGCCAAAGGGTCCCAGCAACACAATAAATGTTCCTTTTGTTCGAAAAAGTCCCTCTTTATATCCATAAAGCTCCGTTTGGTTGGCGCGTTTTGTTCAAAAATCCACCGTCCACTCGTCCAATATAGAAGACATAGAGACCGTTACAAATATACCTATAAACCTTGTCCAAACAACTCAAACAACGTTTCTAATCGATCCTTAGGTACATTCATATGTATATAAACGATAATATTTCACACGGATAACCGAGGCGCACACTCACGGTCCCGCGCGTAAAAGAGAAAAGTCACTTCCTCACTCCACTTGCTAAAACTTGTCTTACTCTTCGATTTTTCAAAATAAACGCATGAAACCTTGTCTAAAGACTGTTGACATCTAGTGGAAGCCATAGGTACTGCAACCTGGGAGCTGTATTCCAGTCTTTTCTATACCAAGTCAATGGGAAAAGAGGCACCTCACACAGAATCTCACTTTTTTTCACCTGCCAAATCAGTTCTGTGATACTCACAGACTTTATTTTAACAGTTTTAGAAACTTCAGAGTGTTTTCTATTCAATACTACTAATTATGTGCATATCCCTGCCGCCACTCCCTAATAGGTTAATGAAAATCTGAAATGTCTTGAGTCAATAAGTATTCAACCCCTTTGTTATGGCAGGCCTAAATACATTCAGTGGTAAAACAAATAGCTTAACAAGTCACATAATAACTTGCATGGACTCTGTATGCAATAATAGTGTTTAACATGATTTTTGAATGACTACCACATTATTGTACCTACACATACAATTATCTTTAAGGTCCCTCAGCCGAGCAGTGATTTTCAAACACAGATTCAACCACAATGACTTGCAAAGAAGGGCACCTAAAAGCAAACATTGAATATCCCTTTGAGCATGGTGAAGTTACTAATTACACTTTGGATGGTGTATCAATACACCCAGTCACTACAAAGATACAGGCATCCTTCCTAACTCAGTTTCCGGAGAGGAATGAAACCGCTCAGGGATTACACCATGTGGCCAATGGTGACTTTAAAACAGTTACAGAGTTTAATGGCTGTGATAGGAAAAAACTGAGGATGGATCAACAACATTGTAGTTACTCCACAATACTGACCTAATTGACAGAGTGAAAAGAAGGAAGCCTGTACAGAATAAAAGTATTCCAAAACATGCATCTTGTTTACAACAAGGCACTAAAGCAAAACTGCAAAAAATGTGGCAAAGAAATTAACTTTATGTCCTGAATAGAAAGCGTTATGTTTGGGGCAAGTCCAATACAACACATTACCACTCTCCATATTTTCAAGCATAGTGGTGGCTGCATCATGTTATGGGTATGCTTGTAATCACAGGCAAAATCCTAGAGGAAAACTTGGTTCAGTCTGATTTCCACCAGATACTGGTCAGCAGAACAATAACCTAAAACACAAGGCCAAATCTACCAAGAAGACAGTGAATGTTCCTGAGTGGCCGAGTTACAGTTTTGACTTAAATTTACTTGGAAATATATGACAAGACTGCAACAAAACAAAATGTGGAATAAGTCAAGAGGTATGAATCATTTCTGAAGGCACTGTCCATACATACACACATTCTATAGCAGCAAAAACACATTACAGAGAAAATTGGCTCTATTTACTTCTGTAGATGTTTTTTTTACTGTATTGTCACCTTACAGTAGCTACCACAGAGCTCCGTGTACAGCAAGTGTTATTGTGCTGTAGGGTTGGTCTGCTCTCAGGGCAGATCTGAAGGTACAGTGGGGCCCAAAATTATTGACACACTTGATAAAGATGAACAATAATGACTGTATAAAATAAAACATTCAAATACTGAGCTACATTTTATGCCAAAAGAATTGGGAAATTATATTATACTAATACAATTGCTCAGAGAAAGAGATATTGTTTAACATGTAATATTGTTTTTCTCCTAAATTATTGACACCCCTAAAGATTATTATAAATCCTGTAAAAAAATATAAAGTTCAGTATTTGGTTCCTAGCACGCAACGATTACATCAAACGTGTGACTATACAGATTTATTGGATGCATTTCTGTTTTTTTTTTGGTTGTGTTTCAGATAATTTTGTGCCCAATAGAAATAAATGGTAAATAATGTATTGTGTCATTTGAGTAATTTTTTTTATAAATAAGAATAGAATTTGTTTCTAAACACTTCTACATTAATGTGGATGCTACCATGATTACAGATAATCCTGAATGAATAATGTTGAGTGAGAAAGTTACAGAGGGTCAAAGATCATACCCCCAAGAAATGCTGACCTCCCACCATTACCAATAACAGGGGAGGTAAACATTCAGCAACAGCTGGCGTCCCACAGACAGGCGTCATGCAAAGTTTAGAATGACATTCCCAATACTGGCACTCTCTTGCATGACATCTTCTCTCCAGGACCCCTTTCCCCCTCTTTCATCTTCACCTTTCCTCCCTTCTTCTCCTCTCTTCTCCCACCTCCTCTCCTCCCTCCTCTAGCCATGAATGTTAACCATTCCCAGGGATAGGGGCCTGCGTCTGAGCCCTGTCCTATTGTCCTATCCCGCCACACGCCAGTTTAGTGCCACTCGGAGGCTACTTCCTGCGCCCCTGTGTGGTGTAATGATACATTTATCTGGTGTGGCACAGGCCCCCCCCCCGTTTCCCCATCCTCATCTCTGGCCCGTCAAACCATCACAGTCACCAGAGGAGCTTTTCATGCCAGCCCCCCTTCTGTGCCTACTCCCCCCTGCCTCAGTCTGTCTGTCTCCATCACTCATTTCCATTTTCACCCACCTGAAAAGGAGGAAGTTGGAAGGAGGTGGGGTGGGCCAGAGGGAGGAGGCAACATCTTCATAAACATCCTTTCCACAGTAGCAGGGTGGAATGCATATATTTGCACGACAGATATAAAGGCTCATGTGTGTCAGTAAGTTATATGACCTGGGGGAGGCAGTGGACTTTTTATGCTTATGCTATGTGAGACTGCTGAGCATGCTTCTTGGCCTACATAGCCTGCAGTCTGCTACAACTACTGCTGTTACACACATGCGGGCGAGTACGCACGCGCGCACACACACACACACACAATCTGCTCCAGTCACGTCTCTTGTGCTAAAGGAGCAGCATGCTGAGTCACAGGCCCCCAAGCCTTGGTTTTTCACAGGCCCCACAATGCTCTGCTGTTTATCTTGACACAAGGCAGAACAATGGCGTGCAGATGGCAGCAGACGGAGCAGGGAGACAAGCTGGCACAGGGGGCACATTTGTCTGGGTTCCCTCTGGTAGAACTGTGCATGCATGGACATGACTGCTAGAGGCCCTCCACACCCTGCACCCTGGATAAGACTGTGTGTGTGTGTACTGTATGTGTGTGTGTGTACTGTATGTGTGTGTGTGTACTGTATGTGTGTGTGTGTGTGCCTGTGCATGCGTGCGTGAGTGTGTGTGCTTGCGTGCGTGTGTGTGTGCTTACGCATATCTGTGAATGCGCAAGTTTTATGGCTAGTCTGGGTCTCTCCTGTAGGGGCTGTGGGTGTGTGTACATGGTTACTCCAGCCCTGTAGAACCCTGCACTGGCCAGATAAGACTATTTGAGTAACACTGGTCCAAGATCAGCTGTTGTCTGCAGGGAGAGTCTACTCCCTGACAGCTCATGATCTCAGACCTGCCAGAGTGTTCTCAAGGAGAGTGAGAGAGAAACATGCACTGACACACAGTCAGAGGGTAAAAAATACCTTATCAAGGCATCTTCCAAATTACTGCCTGACTCAAGAGTGATGATGCTGGGGGTTAAATTGTCCTGCCAAAAAACTAGCCAAGCCGTAATGTGCAAGGACAGCTCTGACACACTGACACACAGCCAGAGACTGTCATAGCACTCAGAAATGTACTGAGGCAAATCATAGATAAGGGTAGATTAGGTATCTGCCTATATACTAGGGCAAAGGGCTCATTGTAAGGTATGTGGATAGAATATTGAGACACGGGAATCCATGTCTGTATCAAAATGCTCACTTTCATTGCAAATCGTTTTCCGTTGCAAAGCATTTTGCTATGGTGTGAACTAATGAATACACCCCAGATGTTTGAGAGCATCCTGACACATGCATGTGGGTATTAACATGATATTAAGCTGTCAAAATGCTGCTGAGTTCGCTGTTTCAAGCATTAAACGTGGATATTAACAAGTCCTATGAATATTTAACAAGTGATGCTGGAAATAAACTCAAAAGACAACTCTGCATGTGAGATTAGCAAATCTTCCCATTTTTCCAGAGCCTGGGACTCAAGAGCCGAGCACTGCACATTCCTCCATAAACAGCAACTTTTATTTATTATTCTTATCTGTATTTTTTTAAACTGCATCGTTGGTCAGGGGCTCGTAAGTAAGCATTTAACTGTAAGGCCTACACCTGTTGTATTCGGCACATGTGACCAATACAATTTGATGTGATTTGATTTTAATGGCGCTCAGGATTGTTTTCTTCCCCTGGCCTAAATGCCTCATCATTTGCCACTTCTAAAAGTACAGCTCCAGTAATTATAGTGAGAGAGAACTACTGGAATCAACCCCCTCTTCCCCAAGCCGTAAGGGTCTGCCAACATTCCAAGCCAAATAGGGATGAGAGAAGGGCTGTGTGTGCGTGTGTGTGCATGCGTGCCTGTGTATGTATGTGTGTGTGTGTGCGTAGCATGTGGTGTGTGTGTTGATGCATGCATTCATGGGTCTTTGTGAGCGTGTGTGTGTGTGTGTGTGTATTTCTCTTGGTAAGTGAGTGTCAACCCATTCCTCCATAAACAGCAACCCTACACAGGGCACTGCTGTAAATAGGAGTCCAGGGACCAGTAAGCCAGCTGGTATACAGCACTGGGGACTAGCCAAGACTCTGCTAAGAGCCTGGAGCTATCACAAGACCTCCTCAGAAAGTGTGTTGTGAATGTGTTGCTAATGTTGTGTCTACTGGGCCAAAGCTGGTTAAAGACACAGACGGCGATGTTAACCAATGCAGGGAGGAAAACTTACCACAACCCAGAGAGAGAAGGAGGGCTGTCAGCAGAGCCTGTAGTCCACAGGCAGGGAGCGTCGCACCCAGCATCCTGAGAGAGAGAGAGAATTAGTAGTTGCTGATATGCTCACCCCCCCCATTTCCTCCCCTTAACGTACCAGTTAGAGAGACAGAAGGAAAAAGGTGAGAGGTGGACAGGAGGCATAGCCATTAGAATCCCATCCACAGACACAGGTTGAAGTTTATTGTCATGAGTCTTGTCCTGGAGGCAGAACTGAGTGATTTCCTCTTAGATATGCCAGCTGCAAAATCTAAATTGTCTATATTATACAAATTCATTTAAGGTCAGTGTGGTCAGGGTTATGGTTAGGTTTAAAATACGATTTCATGACTTTGTGGCTGTGCCAGCTTGTGACCACTTCTGCAGAGCTGCCTCCAGAACAAGATTAATGACGGAAAAATGCTAACCTGCTCCACAGACAGCCCTTGTAGTGACAAATCAAACAGGAGTAATTTCAGGTTTCAAATCACCTGCTGACCTTACATCAGAGGACACTGATAATGTTGCTGACTTTACAATCTCCCTTACAATCTCCCTGTGCCTAGAACAGCCCAGAACAACCCAATTTGATTGACAATCAGGTGGATATGGTCTTTGTATTGAAAAATGTGTTATTAATTGGCAACCCATCAGCGTCCTCTGTTTACTCTACCAAAGGGAGAGATATTTGCACTGTTCTACATCAAAACGTCTGAGCACCACAACACAACATGCAAATACAACACCTTTGAAGCCTCTGTTCCCATGGTAATTGTTACACATGGCATGTTTAACATTTTCACTCGTGAGTGTGGAGGCAGCTGATACGTGAGAAAGAGCCTGGTGTTTGTATTAGTTAATTGAAAAATGCACCTTTTCCGTTTCGTTGGGAAGGTGAAAAAAAGCCTTCCTTACCACAAAAGGAGTGATTTTCTTTCCTTTCTTTCTTTCATTCCTTTCTTTCTTTCACAAATTTTCCAATACCAATACAAACACATTTGATAATGAATAAAAGTGAGGTCCTAAACATCTGTCTCTCGAGAAGAATCATTAAAGCAGCCAGTGAAAACCCAGTGGAAAAAATGCCTTCAATTCAATAAAATTCCATACAACTTTATCAATCCCATCAGGTGCAATACATAGAGAATTGTCAGAGCACATGCACACAATTACAGAATAAAGAGAAAAGCAGACTTTACAACTAGGTACAGTATAGTATATACAGTCGTGACCAAAGGTTTTGAGAATGACACAAATATTAATTTTCACAAAGTCTGCTGCCTCAGTTTGTAAGATGGCAACTTGCATATACTCCAGAATGTCATGAAATTAACTGAATCCCCCAAAAACATTTCCACTGCATTTTAGCCCTGCCACAAAAGGTCAAGCTGACATCATGTCAGTGATTCTCTCGTTAACCTCTAGGGGATCAGTGCACAACTTGACCGTTTTGGAGAGCCTGGCGTGCCCAAAGTAAAATGCCTCCCATTCAGGCCCAGAAAATAGGATATGCACATAGTTGGTACCATTGGATAGGAAACACTCTGAATTTTGTAAAACTGTTAACCATTTGTCTGTGAGTAAAACAGAACAGATATGGCAGGCGAAACCCCGAGGAATTTCTGTCCTGGAAAAAGTGGTTTTCACAGAGTGCCTCATTTGGAACCCCTCCCTCATGAAAATGCCCATAAAAGGGCATATGAATGCAGTACCTATCGCTTCCTCTGGATGTCAACAGTCTCGAGAAAGTGATTTTGATTCTGTTCAGATGAATTAGAGCAGAGAAGAAGAGGAAATCAGGAAGTGTCTCTTTGGAAGTCTATAGGAGTGGACGCGCGCTCTCGCCAAGCACGCACTGTGTTTTTTTCCGTCTTTAGAGCTCAGTTTATATTCCGGTTGATTTATTATAGTAAATATACGTAAAAGTGTTCCTAAGGATACATTTTAAAATGATGTTTGATTGTTCTTGGACAAGTTTATAGGTATAAGTTGAACGAGTTCTAGTCACGTTTCAATGGAGGTGTGGACGCTGTAGTTTCTGATTATAACGCGCGAACCAAATGGAGATTTATGGATAAAATACATGACTTTTTCTAACAAAAGAACCATGGATTGTCTTCGTTGGACACTTAGGTAGACCNTTTCAATGGAGGTGTGGACGCTGTAGTTTCTGATTATAACGCGCGAACCAAATGGAGATTTATGGATAAAATACATGACTTTTTCTAACAAAAGAACCATGGATTGTCTTCGTTGGACACTTAGGAAGACCTCAGCAGAAGTTCTTCAACAGGTAATTGATTTGTTTTCGCTGTGAAATGTGTTGTGTGTGCTGCGCTGGCTAATGAATTCATGGCTATGGGAAAAGTATGTGAGGTGCTACCCTCAAACAATCAAATGTTGTGCTTTCGCCGTAAAGCCTTTTTGAAATCTGACAACGCTGTGATATTGCCAAGAAACAGAGCTTTTGATGAGTATGGAACACTTGTATATTGGTGGATGTTTAATAATTCAACTTTTGGATTTTGAATTTGGCGCCTTGCATTTCACCTGGTAGTGTCGGGAGTGGGGCGCTAGCGCCCCAATGATCCCTGAGAGGTTAACACAGGTGTGAGTGTTGACGAGGACAAGGCTGGAGATCACTCTGTCATGCTGCTTGTGTTCGAATAACAGACTGGACGCTTCAAAAGGAGGGTGGTGCTTGGAATCAGTAAAGCATCCTGAGACATTCATGTGTGGGGTTGCTTCTCAGCCAAGGGAGTGGGCTCACTCACAATTTTACCTAAGAACACAGCCATGAATAAAGAATGGTACCAACCCATCCTCCGAGAGCAACTTCTCCCAACCATCCAGGAACAGTTTGGTGACGAACAATGCCTTTTCCAGCATGATGGAGCACCTTGCCATAAGGCAAAAGTGATAACTAAGTGGCTTGGGGAACAAATGAATGAAATGCGTTTAATTATACTTCAGTATTCCATAGTAACATCTGACAAAAATATCTAAAGACACTGAAGCAGCAAACTTTGTGGAAATTAATATTTGTGTCATTCTCAAAACTTTTGGCCACGACTGTACAGCCTGGATCAACTAAACTAAACCCTGACCTGTCTGCTACAGTATAACTAAGTGTTAACACCAGTCCAGACTAGACCAAATCAGTCCAGAGAGTAGGGTCCAGTGTGGGTTGAGTGTGAACTGAGTCCCAGTGAGAGAGGTCAGCCCCTGGCATGAGGACAGAGAACCCCTGTGTATAAATAATGGATGTTATGTGGCAGTTCTGGAGACAAGGTGTTCAGCCTGGCGCGGCGGCGAGGCAGCCAAGGGGCGAAATCCGAGGAGAGGGTACCAGAGATGAGATACAGATAGCCAGAGTCCATTACAGCCGCGCTATTCACTCAGACTGTTTTAAAGGCAAACAAGGACAAACGCCAGCCACAAACAGCCCAGCCAGGCTGTTCTCTATGGGAGGAATATACAGTACCAGTCAAAAGTTTGGACACACCTACTCATTCAAGGGTTTTTCTTTATTTTTACTATTTTCTACATTGTAGAATAATAGTAAAGACAAAAAAACTATTTAATAACACATATGGAATCATGTAGTAACCAAAAAAGTGTTAACAGGTGTGTCTTGTTAAAAGTTAATTTGTGGAATTTCTTTCCTTCTTGATGTGTTTGAGCCAATCAGTTGTGCTGTGACAATGTAACCCTGTTTGGTAAAAGACCAAGCAAGAACAGCTCAAATAAGCAAAGAGAAATGACAGTCCATCATTAATTTAAGACATGAAGGTGAGTCAATACGGAACATTTCAAGAACTTTTAAAGTTTCTTCAAGTGCAGTCGCAAAAACTTTCAAGCGCTATGAAACTGGCTCTCATGAGGACAGCCACAGGAAAGGAAGACCCAGAGTTACCTCTGCTGCAGAGGATAAGTTCATTAGAGTTAACTGCACCTCAGATTGCAGCCCAAATAAATGCTTCACAGAGTTCAAGTAACAGACCCATCTCAACATCAACTGTTCAGAGGAGACTGCGTGAATCAGGCCTTCATAGTCGAATTTCTGCAAAGAAACCACTACTAAAGGACACCAATAAGAAGAGACTTGCTTGGGCCAAGAAACACGAGCAATGGACATTTGACCGGTGGAAGTCCAAATTTGAGATTTTTGGTTTCAACCTTTGTCTTTTTGTCTGTTCAGAGTAGGTTAACAGATGATCTCTGCATGTGTGGTTCCCACCGTAAAGCACGGAGGAGGGAGTGTGATGGTGTGGGGGTGCTTTTTGCTGGTGACACTCAGTGATTTATTTAGAATTCAAGCCACACATTCTGCAGTGATATGCCATCCCATCTGGTTTGCGCTTAGTGGGACTATCATTTGTTTTTCAACAGGACAATGACCCAATACACACCTCCAGGATATGTAAGGGCTATTTGACCAAGGAGAGTGATGGAATGCTGCATCAGATGACCTGGCCTCCACAATCACCCGACCTCAACCCAATTGAGATGGTTTGGGATGAGTTGGACAGCAGAGTGAAGGAAAAGCAGCCAACAAGTGCTCAGCATATGTGGGAACTCATTCAAGACTGTTGGAAAAGCATTCCTCATGAAGCTGGTTGAGAGAATGCCAAGAGTGTGCAAAGCTGTCATCAAGGCAAAGGGTGGCTACTTTGAAGAATATTAAATATATTCTGATTTTGTTTAACCTCTACAGGCACCGGGGAAGTATTCGGAAGTTTGGAGAGTCTGGCGTGCCCAAAGTAAAATGCCTGCCACTCAGGATATGCACATAATTAGTACTATTGGATAGGAAACACACTGAAGTTTCTACAACTGTTAAAATAATGTCAATGAGTATAACAGAACTGATATGGAATTTCTGTCCGGAATTCTTTTTTTTGTGACATGCCCTCAATTTCAATGGCTGTCTATGGGATTCTCAGTAAAATAGGACCCAGATTGCAGAACCTATGGCTTCCACTAGATGTCAACAGTCTTTAGACAAGGTTTCATGCCTTTGTCATGGAAGACAACCGAACAGAAGAAGAATTTGTAAGTGAATAGAGGAAGTCACTTTAGTTTTTTGTGCATGAGACCGTGTGCACGTTCCTCTGTATTTTCCTTTTCTATCGTTTAGGATATTATCCGTGTGAGAGAATCGTTAATATACATAAAAGTGTATCTAAGGATACATTATAAATTATGTTTGATTTGTTTGGGCAAAGTTGATAGGTATAATTTGAACGCTTTCTCTTCCCTGTAGAATGGGCGAGTGGACAGTGGATTTTCTGAACATAACGCGCCAACCAAACTGAGATTTATGGATATAAACGATGACTTTTTCTAACAAAAGAAACATGAATTGTCTTGCTTGGACACTTTGGATTGCCCTCAGCAGAAGATCATCAAAAGGTAAGCAATTTATTTTAGCTCTGTGTTTTGTGAGACCCGCGCTGGTTATGAATTTATGCTAATGCAGAAAATATGTGAGGTGCTATCCTCAAACATTTAAATGTTGTGCTTTCGCCGTAAAGCCCCAATGATCCGTAAGAGAGAAACTCTTTTGGGTACTACATGATTCCATATGTGTTATTTCATGGCTTCGATGTCTTCAGTATTACAGTGAGGGGAAAAAAGTATTTGATCCCCCGCTGATTTTGTACGTTTGCCCACTGACAAGAAATGATCATTCTATAATTTTAATGGTAGGTTTATTTGAACAGTGAGAGACAGAATAACAACAAATAAATCCAGAAAAACGCATGTGAAAAATGTTATAAATGGATTTGCATTTTAATGAGGGAAATAAGTATTTGACCCCTCTGCAAAACATGACTTAGTCATTGGTGGCAAAACCCTTGTTGGCAATCACAGAGGTCAGACGTTTCTTGTAGTTGGCCACCAGGTTAGCACACATCTCAGGAGGAATTTTGTCCCACTCCTCTTTGCAGATCTTCTCCAAGTCATTAAGGTTTCGAGACTGACGTTTGGCAACTCGAACCTTCAGCTCCCTCCACAGATTTTCTATGGGATTAAGGTCTGGAGACAGGCTAGGCTACTCCAGGACCTTAATGTGCTTCTTCTTGAGCCACTCCTTTGTTGCCTTAGCCATGTGTTTTGGGTCATTGTCATGCTGGAATACCCATCCACGACCCATTTTCAATGCCCTGGCTGAGGGAAGGAGGTTCTCACCCAAGATTTGACGGTACATGGCCCCGTCCATTGTCCCTTTGATGCGGTGAAGTTGTCCTGTCCCCTTAGCAGAAAAACACCACGAAAGCATAATGTTTCCACCTCCATGTTTGACGGTGGGGATGGTGTTCTTGGGGTCATAGGCAGCATTCCTCCTCCTCCAAACACGGCGAGTTGAGTTGATGCCAAAGAGCTCCATTTTGGTCTCATCTGACCACAACACTTTCACCCAGATGTCCTCTGAATCATTTAGATGTTCATTGGCAAACTTCAGACGGGCATGTATATGTGCTTTCTTGAGCAGGGGGACCTTGCGGGCGCTGCAGGATTTCAGTCCTTCACAGTGTAGTGTGTTACCAATTGTTTTCTTGGTGACTATGGTGCCAGCTGCCTTGAGATCATTGACAAGATCCTCCCGTGTAGTTCTGGGCTGATTCCTCACCGTTCTCATGATCATTGCAACTCCACGAGGTGAGATCTTGCATGGAGCCCCAGGCCGAGGGAGATTGACAGTTCTGTTGCACCAACTGTTGTCACCTTCTCACCAAGCTGCTTGGCGATGGTCTTGTAGCCCATTCCAGCCTTGTGTAGGTCTACAATCTTGTCCCTGACATCCTTGGAGAGCTCTTTGGTCTTGGCCATGGTGGAGAGTTTGGAATCTGATTGATTGATTGCTTCTGTGGACAGGTGTCTTTTATACAGGTAACAAACTGAGATTAGGAGCACTCCCTTTAAGAGTGTGCTCCTAATCTCAGCTCGTTACCTGTATAAAAGACACCTGGGAGCCAGAAATCTTTCTGATNTTCTCATGATCATTGCAACTCCACGAGGTGAGAACTTGCATGGAGCCCCAGGCCGAGGGAGATTGACAGTTCTTTTGTGTTTCTTCCATTTGAGAATAATCGCACCAACTGTTGTCACCTTCTCACCAAGCTGCTTGGCGATGGTCTTGTAGCCCATTCCAGCCTTGTGTAGGTCTACAATCTTGTCCCTGACATCCTTGGAGAGCTCTTTGGTCTTGGCCATGATGGAGAGTTTGGAATCTGATTGATTGATTGCTTCTGTGGACAGGTGTCTTTTATACAGGTAACAAACTGAGATTAGGAGCACTCCCTTTAAGAGTGTGCTCCTAATCTCAGTTTGTTACCTGTATAAAAGACACCTGGGAGTCAGAAATCTTTCTGATTGAGAGGGGGTCAAATACTTATTTTCCTCATTAAAATGCAAATCAATTTAACATTTTTCACATGCGTTTTTCTGGATTTTTTTGTTGTTATTCTGTCTCTCACTGTTCAAATAAACCTACCATTAAAATTATAGACTGATCATTTCTTTGTCAGTGGGCAAATGTACAAAATCAGCGGGGGATCAAATACTTTTTTCCCTCACTGTATTCTGCAATGTAGAAAAGAGTAAAAATAAAGAAAAACCCTGGATTGGGTAGGTGTCCTAACTTTTCACTGATACTGTATATACACATTAAAATACAACACAGTCATGGGAAGCACAAATAAAACATCCCAAATCACACAGGAAAACAGTTACATTCCTCCATAAATAAGTCCCCAATCAATACTAGAAATTGTTGGAATGGCACCAGAACATCAATATGAAATCATTTTTGAATTTTGTTCCAGCAATACGGAACATCAAAACTAAAAGCAGATTTACCTTGCTCGGTGGAGACCCTAGGAACCTCAAGAGTTAACCAATCCTGTGAACGTATTAGGCAACTCAGGTGTCTATACTTCAACAACAAAATTAGAAAATACGGAAGTTTATGAAGTAGGGCCTCTAGAGAGGAGGCCCCCTCTCTCCTGTCCTCTCTTTATCTGTCTACTGTACTCCCTCCCTTTTCTTGTGAGGAGCCTGTCAGGTTAATTGACAGGGCCTTTCAGCAGTGTGGCGTTGATGTGGCATAGCCTCCTCCTTCCACCCTTCCATACTTCCCTCCATCCCTTCTCCCCAATAGCCCATCTGTTAATTGCATCTTTCATGTCAGTGTGACCAATCCCTAATAATGTAGGCTCCAAGGGCACACTGCTGCATGCAAACTGAGAAACACTCATGCAAACACTCAGAGGGTCAAATGTCAATTACAGCTCCGCTATTCGCTCAGACTGTCTCAAAGGCAAACAAGGACAAACACCAGCCACAGACAGCCCAGCCAGGCTGTTCTATATGGGAGGAATATGTGCTTGTGTGACTCAGTTGGTAGAGCGTGGCACTTGCAACGCTAGAGTTGTGGGGACCAGTATGAAAATGTATGCATCACTACTGTAAGTAGCTCTGGATAAGAGCGTCTGATAAATGACTAAAATGTAAATGAATACAGCTGGGTAGACCATATTACTACATATCAACGCTTCAATGCTGCCCAAATGATGATGTGATATTATACTAGAGGTTGGAGTTTTTCCCCACCATGTTACCTGACCTGGGAAAACTCCTGCCTGTAGTTACAGCCTTTGGCCTATGAGTATTTCCCGGTTAGAAAAATCCAGGGCTCTAATTATAAGACTCCTTAGTACCATGCTAGAGTCAAGGGAAGAATGCTAATTGATTTCCTTGCTAACGAAGTCTAGAAAATACCCTATTCCCTTTCTAGACTATGTTTATGTCCAAAGGCTTTTCATGACACACAGACCCACTTCAATCCCAGATCAATAGTCTCTTCAGAGCTCCATGGCCCTCTCTCCACATCATCAATAAGGATAAAGACCTGTATTCCTGTGTGTTCAATAGGGCTAAGTCACGACACTATGTCTGCTCTAACTTTGCCACTATCTTTAGCCTTTTTCTTCGCATCACTCTCTTCCTTCTCTCTCTCTCGGTCTCTCTCTCGGTCTCTCTCTCTGTCTCTCTCTCGGTCTCTCTCTCGATCTCTCTCGGTCTCTCTCTTCTCAGCAGTTCTTTATTCTTGCCTTCGACCTCTACGCTGCCAGCCTGCAACCGCCATCACTGCTGTCATCGACCTTCGACCTCTACGCTGC
This sequence comes from Hucho hucho, assembly GCA_003317085.1. Lineage (NCBI taxonomy): Eukaryota > Metazoa > Chordata > Actinopteri > Salmoniformes > Salmonidae > Hucho > Hucho hucho. The sequence continues at coordinate 351,962 of QNTS01000249.1, read as the reverse complement.
CAGCCTGTAAACTCCATCACTGCTTTTATTGACCTTCGACCTCTACGCTGCCAACCTGTAACCACCATCACTGCTTTCATCGACCTTCGACCTCTACGCTGCCAGCCTGTAACCTCTATTACAGCTTTCATCGCAGCTTGAAGACTCAGGAGTCTAGCTGTTAATTGTATCTGCGAGTTGGAGCCATACTGTTTTCTACCGGCCCTCCGCGAGTAGGGGACAGCCGCCAAGCTGTGAGTGTCCTTTCAAATACCCACTCTCTCTGCTCCGCTGGCTCACCGGACTGGACATCACTGCGATGTCCACATGAACCTGCTGCTATTTACACAGCTGCATACATTTCACACACTGACATACACACACCCCAAGCATGCACAAAAGTGCACAGGAGCACACACAAACAAGAATGTATGCACACACACACACACACAGAAACCTGTACACACAGCCACACATAGCCAGAAAGTATACATACAGTATTGTGACTCTGATACTCTCTGTGCCTATCATAACTCATGACAGATTAGACATACAGTAATTATGGCGTTAGCGTTGTGTGATAACAGAGAGACCAGAACAGGTGTCTACTGTCCTGTACCACACACTGAGACAATGCTCCATACTGAGAAGTCTGAGAGGAGTCACTGGGAGCCTCACTGTATCCCTCCACAGCCTACACAGCTGCTTCATCCCAGCTGGTGGGAGCTCTGCTCAGCCTGTCAGACTTGACTGCTCCGTCCATGCTGTCACACCCATACGGGAGGGAGGGAGGGTTTTTTGTGCTGTTACCACCTGTCAGGAGCTCATGCTGTCCCTCTATGGAGAATATTTCTACCATTCTCTCTGTCAAAGTTATTTCTGTCTTCCAAAAAGTTTAGTTATCATTCTTTCTGCTCACTCTCTCCTCTCTTTATATGTCTTCTCCCTCCCTCCTTTCTGCCATTCTAAACCTCTCTCCTCTGCTCCCTCATGGAGTCTGACTCTCCCTCTCTCTGTCTGCTCCCTCCATAGAGTCTGACTCTCTCTCTCTCCATCTGTCTGCTCCCTCCATAGAGTCTGACTCTCTCTCTCTCCATCTGTCTGCTCCCTCCATGGAGTCTGGCTCTCTCTCTCCATCTGTCTGCTTCCTCCACGGAGTCTGACTCTCTCCTCTGCTCCCTCCATGGAGTCTGACTCTCCCTCTCTCTGTCTGCTCCCTCCATGGAGTCTGACTCTCCCTCTCTGTCTGCTCCCTCCATAGTCTGTCTCTCTCTCTCTGCTTCCTCCACGGAGTCTGACTCTCCCTCTCTCCTCTGCTCCCACCAAGGAGTCTGACTCTCCCTTTCTCTGTCTGCTCCCTCCCTTCTTCCTTGCCATCATGTATTATTAACAAGACTCATTAATCACTCACTGCCCCTGTCACTCCATCAGCACACACTGCCATTGTCCCTGCAGCAGTCGGTCAGTCAGTCACAACACATACACACAGTTGTTTTACTATACATGTGGGTAACAAACAATTGATTCCCTAACCTGGAACCCTAAGCCTAACCCCTAACTATAACCCTAACCCTTACTGTAACCCTAACCCCTAAGCCAAAAATTGCCTTTTGCCTTGTTTTACTATCCTATACACACAAACACACACACATACACACACATATACACAGCTATTTCCACTTGGGAGCCTCATCAACAGAGACATTTATCCTTCCAGGAACCATATTGCTGAACTTCCATATTGTATAGTAAATGTTAACTTTAGTATGCTACATTTGCAGGACAAAGTTGATATTTTATAAGCTGCTTCTCCCTCCTCTGTTAGTTCCTTGTGTTTTCCTTCGTGAGTTTTTGTTCTGATGCTTAGTGATAAAAGCATCCGGATGAATACAAAGCTGAGACTGGAGCGCTAAAAGCGAACTTATAAAACCTGAATGAGGAGAGAACACAACAGTTATCCAATGGGAAGAAAGGACCGCATGCGTTGTCTGGGACACAACAAACACATTGTCTCTCTGTGGCGCAGTAGAATCAGATGACCCATTATCATTCCATGTGGTTGAGCACTCTGACTCCAGCTGGCTACCATCCACACAAAGTGTGGGGAAAAGCTGGGTTTTAGACATTAACTTCTTAGGGAGCAGCTCCCGAGGTGACGGTTTTGGAGAGTCTGGCGTGCCCAAAGTAAAATGCCTCCCACTCAGGCCCAGAAAATAGGATATGCACATAATTAGTACTATTGGATAGGAAACACTCTGAAGTTTATAAGAGTGTTAAAATATTGTCTGTGAGTATAACAGAACGGATATAGCAGGCGAAAACCCGAGGAATTTCTGTCCTGGAAAAAGTGTATTTGACACATTGCCTCATTTTGAACCCCTCCCTATTGAAAATGACCATATAAGGGAGTAAGATTTCAGTACCTATTGCTTCCACTGGATGTCAACAGTCTCTAGACAGTGTTTTGATTATGTTTAGTTGCTCTGGATGGTAATAGAAGAAGAATTGGGAAGTGGTCACCAGAAGTAAACAGAAGAGGATGCGCATTCACCGGCTTGCGCGCGCTGTGGTTTTTTCCTTTCCTATCGCCCAGTTTATAATCCGGTTGAAATATTATACTAAATATACATAAAAGTGTTCCTAAGGATACATTATCAATGATGTTTGATTGTTCTTGGACAAGTGTATAGGTATAGGTTGGACGAGTTCTCTTCACGGTTCAATGGGCGAGTGGACGCTGTATTTTCTGATCATAACGCACCAACCAAACGGAGATTTATGGATATAATAAATGACTTTTATTAACAAAAGAACCATGGATTGTCTTCGTTGGACACTTGGGAAGCCCTCAGCAGAAGTTCTTCAAAAGGTAAGGGATTTGTTTTCGCTGTGAAATGTGTTTTGTGTGAACCGCGATGGTTTATGAATTTATGCTAATGGTAAAAAATTGGAGGTGCAACCCTCAAACAATCAAATGTAGTGCTTTCGCCGTGAAGCCTTTTTGAAATCTGACAACGCTGTGATATTGCCAAGAAGCAGAGCTTTTGATGACTATTGATGAATGTTTAATAATTCAACTTTTGGATTTTGAATTTGGCGCCTTGCATTTCACCGGGTAGTGTCGGGAGTGGGAGTAGCGCCCCACCACTCCCTAAGTAGTTAACTTTTAGCACACTCCGCCAACCCTGATGTCCTAGCCGTGTCTGAATCCTGGCTTAGGAAGGCCACCAAAAATTCGGAGATTTCCATCCCCTATTACAACATTTCCCGTCAAGACAGAACTGCTAAAGGGGGCGGAATTGCAATCTACTGTAGAGAGCCTACAGAGTTGTCATACTTTCCAGGTCTATGCCCAAACAGTTCGAGCCTCTACTTTAAAAGATCTATCTCTCCAGAAATAAGTCCCTCACTGTTGCCGCTTGCTATAGACCCCCCTCAGCTCCCAGCTGTTCCCCGGACACCATATGTGAATTGATTGCCCCCCCATCTATCGTCAGAGTTCGTACTGCTAGGTGACCTAAATTGGGATCTGCTTAACACCCCGGCCATCCTACAATCTAAGATAGATACCCTCAATCTCACACAAATTATCAAAGAACCTACCAGATACAACCCCAAATCCGTAAACATGGGCACCCTGATAGATATCATCCTGACCAACTTGCCCACTAAATACACCTCTGCTATTTTCAACCACTGCCTCTGCCTGCATCTGTATGGGTCCGCGGTCAAACGACCACCCCTCATCACTGTCAAATGCTCCCTAAAACACGCAAGCAGGCCTTTCTAATCAACCTGGCCCAGGTATCCTGGAAGGATATTGACCTCATCCCGTCAGTAGAGGATGCCTGGTTGTTCTTTAAAAGTGCTTCCTCACCATCTTAAAGAAGCATTCCCCTTTCAAAAAATGTAGAACTAAGAACAAATATAGCCCTTGGTTCACTCCAGATTTGACTGCCCTTGACCACCACAAAAACACCCTGTGGCGTACTGCACTAGCTTCGAATAGTTCCTGTGATATGCAACTTTTCAGGGAAGTCAGGAACCAATACACACAGTCAGTTAGGAAAGCAAAGGCTAGCTTTTTCAAACAGAAATTTGCATCCTGCAGCACTAATTCCCAAAAGTTTTGGGACACTGTAAAGTCCATGGAGAATTGTATTATTTATTTATTTATTTATTTATTTCACCTTTATTTAACCCGGTAGGCTAGTTGAGAACAAGTTCACATTTACAACTGTGACCTGGCCAAGATAAAGCAAAGCAGTGTGACACAAACAACAACACAGAGTTACACGGAATAAACAAGTGTACAGTCAATAAATACTGAAATACTGGTGTGCAAAAGAGCAGAAAAGTAAATAAAAACCATATGGGGATGAGGTAGGTAGATTGGATGGGCTATTTCCAGATGGGCTATGTACAGCTGCAGTGATCGGTTAGCTGCTCTGATAGCTGATGTTTAAAGTTAGTGAGGGAAATATAAATCTCCAGCTTCAGCGATTTTTGCAATTCGTTCCAGTCATTGGCAGCAGAGAACTGGAAGGAAAGGCAGCCAAAGGAGGTGTTGGCTTTGGGGATGACCAGTGAGTTATATAAGAGTGAGAATAAGAGCACCTCCTCCCAGCTGCCCACTGCACTGAGACTAGGAAACACTGTCACCACTGATAAATCCACGATAATTGAGAATTTCAATAAGCATCTCTCTACGGCTGGCCATGCTTTCCACCTGGCTACCCCGGCCAACAGCTCTGCAACCCCCACAGCAACTGGCCCAAGCCCCCCGCCGCTTCTCCTTCACCCAAATCCAGACAGCTGATGTTCTGAAAGAGCTGCAAAATCTGGATCCATACAAATCAGCTGGGCTAGACAATCTGGAACCTCTCTTCCTAAAATTATCCTCCTCCATTGTTGCAACCCCTATTACTAGTCTGTTCAACCTCTCTTTCGTATCGTCTGAGATTCCTAAAGATTGGAAAGCGGCCACGGTCATCCCCCCTCTTCAAAGTGGGAGACACTCTAGACCCAAACTTTTACAGACCTATATCCATACTGAACCTGCCTTTCTAAAGTCTTCGAAAGCCAAGTGAAAAACAGATCACCGACTATTTCGAATCCCAACATACCTTCTCTGCTATGCAATCTGGTTTCCGAGCTGGTCACGGTTGCACCTCAGCCACGCTCAAGGTCCTAAACAATATCATAACCGCCATCGATAAAAGACAGTACTGTGCAGCCGTCTTCATCGACCTGGCCAAGGCTTCGACTCTGTCAATCACCGTATTCTTATCGGCAGATTCAACAGCCTTGGTTTCTCTAATGACTGCCTCACCTGGTTCACTAACTACTTCTCAGATAGAGTTCAGTGTGTCAAATTGGAGGGCCTGTTGTCTGGACCTCTGGCAGTCTCTATGGGGGTGCCACAGGGTTCAATTCTCTGGCCGACTCTTTTCTCTGTATATATCAATGATGTCGCTCCTGCTGCGGGTGATTCTTTGATCCACCTCTACGCAGATGACACCATTCTGTATACATCTGGCCCTTCTTTGGCCCCTGTGTTAACAAACCTCCAAACGAGCTTCAATGCATACAACACTCCTTCCGTGGCCTCTAACTGCTCATAAATGCTAGTAAAATGAAATGCATGCTCTTCAACCGATCGCTGCCCGCACCCGCCCCGAAGACTAGCATCACTACTCTGAACGGTTCTGACTTAGGATATGTGGACAACTATAAATACCTAGGTGTCTGGCTAGACTGTAAACTCTCCTTCCAGACTCACATTAATCATCTCCAATCAAAGTTAAATCTAGAATCTGCTTCTTATTTCGCAACAAAGCCTCCTTCACTCATGCTGCCAAACTTACCCTCGTAAAACTGACTATCCTACCGATCCTTGACTTCGGCGATGTCATTTACAAATGAATCTCCAACACTCTACTCAGCAAATTGGATGCAGTCTATCACAAGTCCTCAACTGGCAGCTTCATTCATCTGTCTGGACAATAAAAAGAAAAGATTAAGATGGGCAAAAGAACACAGACACTGGACAGAGGAACTCTGCCTAGAAGGCCAGCATCCCGGTGTCGCCTCCTCACTGTTGACGTTGAGAGTGGTGTTTTGCGGGTACTATTTAATGAATCTGCCAGTTGAGGACTTATGAGGCGTCTGTTTCTCAAACTAGACACTCACAGCGTTGTATGAAATCTTCAGTTTCTTGGCAATTTCTTGCATGGAATATCCTTCATTTCTCAGAACAAGGATAGACTGACGAGTTTCATTAGAAAGTTATTTGTTTCTGGCCATTTTGAGCCTGTAATCGAACCCACAAATGCTGATGCTCCAGATACTCAACTAGTCTAAAGAAGGACAGTTTTATTGCTTCTTTAATCAGGCCAACAATTTTCAGCTGTGCTAACATAATTGCAATAGGGTTTTCTAATGATCAATTAGCCTTTTAATATGATAAACTTGGATTAGCTAACAACGTGCCATTGGAACACAGGAGTAATGGTTGCTGATAATGGGCCTCTGTACGCCTATGCAGATATACCATTAAAAATCCAGCTACAATAGTCATTTACAACATTAACAATGTCTACACTGTATTTCTGTTATTTTATGTTATTTGAATGGACAAAAAATGTGCTTTTCTTTCCAAAACAAGGATATTTCTAAGTGACCCCAAACGTTTGAACGGTAGTGTATCTGTGTATGTGTGTGTGTATCCATGCGTCAATTTGTGTGTGAGCCTATTTGTCCTGTTTGCATGAGTGTTTTACAGTGTGTATGAGTGTTTTACAGTGTGTATGAGTGTTTTACAGTGTGTATGAGTGTTTTACAGTGTGTGAGTGTTTTACAGTGTGTATGAGTGTTTCACAGTGTGTATGCAATAGTGTGCCATTGGAGTCTACATGATGAGTGATTGTTCACACTGACATGAAACATGCAATTCATGGGACGAAGGGATGGTGGGAGGTATGGAAGGAGGAGGAGGGAGTGATGGAGGGAGGTACGGAAGGAGGAGGAGGGAGTGATGGAGGGAGGTATGGAAGGAGGAGGAGGGCTGAAAGGCCCTGTCAATTAAACTGGAGTGCTCCTTACTGGGCCAGCTATCCTCTCCTATCTCATCCCTCTCTCCTCTCATCCCTCTCTTGCATCTAATTTGCCAGGATGTGACCAGGGCAGCGGGGAACGCAGGCAGTGTGTAAATTTCCCCCACCTACGAGTGAGAGTAGGATGTATTCGTATGTATTCTCGCGTTGTGGCCAAGCGTTGGGCTGTGAAAGTGACAGGAGGGAGAGAAGTGGAGATAGGAGGGGACTTCTCCATGCAGAAGCGAAGCTGCCCAGGACTCTGTGAAAGCATGTTACTTCCACCTCAAAGAAACAGTCTCCCTCTGCCCCGTCTCTCCTATTCAGATGAGCACCACACCAGTGAAATGAGGCTGGCTGGCAGTCAGGGCTTGGTGGGAGGTGGAATATACAAAAAATATATATTGCTCCAATCTAGTAACTGACAGAAGGGGCGAGGTCCTGCTTTTAAATGAGGGAGAGAGATAATACCTCTATCTAAAGTGCCTTCTGAAAGTATTCAGACCCCTTGACTTTTTCCACATTTTGTTACATTAAAGCCTTATTCTAAAATGGATTAAATAAATAAAAAATCCTCAGCTATCTGCACACAATACCCCATAATGACAAAGCTAAAACAGGTTTTTAGAAATGTTGCTAATTTATTACATATAAAAACAGAAACACGTTACTTAAATAAGTATTCAGCCCCTTTGTTATGAGACTCGAAATTGAGCTCAGGTGCATCCTGTTTCCACTGATCATCCTTGAGATGTTTCTACAACTTGATTGGAGTACACCTGTGGTAAATTCAATTGACTGGACATGATTTGGAAAGGCACACCTTTCTATGTAAGGTCCCACAGTTGACAGTGCATTGATCAGGGAGGTGACCAAGAACCTGATGGTCATTTTGACAGAGCTCTAGGGGTTCATCTGTGGAGATGGGAGAACCTTCCAGAAGGACAACCATCTCTGCAGCACTCCACCAATCAGGCCTTTATGGTAGAGTGGCCAGCGGAAACCACTCCTCAGTAAAAGACACGTGACCACCCGCTTGGAGTTTGCCAAAACGCACCTAAAGACTCTCAGACCATGAGAAACAATATTATCTGGTCTGATGAAACCAAGATTGAACTCTTTGGCCTGAATGCCAAGCATCACGTCTGGAGGAAAACTGGCACATCCCTACGGTGAAGCATGGTGCCAGCAGCATCATGCTGTGGGGATGTTTTTCAGTGGCAGGGACTGGGAGACTAGTCAGGGTCGAGGCAAATATGAACAGACCAAAGAACAGAGAGACCCTTGATGAAAACCTGCTCCAGAGCGCTCAGGACCTCAGACTGGGGCGAAGGTTCACCTTCCAACAGGAAAATTACCCTAAGCACACAGCCAAGAAAATGCAAGAGTGGCTTCGGGACAAGTCTCTGAATGTCCTTGAGTGGGGCCCAGCCAGACCCTGGACTTGAACCCAATCGAACATCTCTGGAGAGACCTGAAAATAGCTGTGCAGCAACGCTCCGCATCCAACCTGACAGAGCTTGAGAGGATCTGCAGAGAAGAATGGGAGAAACTCCCCCAGGTGTGCCACACTTGTAGCATCATACCCAAGAAGAATCGGTGCTGTAATCACTACTGAGTAAAGGGTCTGAATACTTATGTAAATGTGATATATGTATTTTTTTTATAAATTAGGAAAATTTGCTTTGTCATTATGGGGTATTGTGTGTAGATTGATGAAGAAAAAAACATCAATTTAATCAATTTTAAGATAAGGCTGTAAAGTAACAACATGTAGTAAAAGTCAAAAGGGTCTGAATTCTTTCCAAAGGCACTTTATATCTACTGGGCCTGTTCGGAGGGAGGGAGGGAGGGAGGGAGGGAGAGAGAGAGAGAGAGGAGGTTCTCCTGAAGAATGAAGAGACAGAGAGCTTAGTTTGTGAGGGGCTGGGCACCTCATCCGGTAATTTCGATTGTCTCAGACTACAGCCACTTTACACTGTGGCAAATGTTGAAGCTTTTATTGAGCACATCAATATCCCCTCCCATTGCCCTGCTGTCTATAAGAAGAATGTACATTTGGGCTGAAAGGAAAGCTGAAATGAACATTTTTCAGTGCAAGCAGTGTTTGGTTTTTAAAGGTACACTGGCTGATAGATTGCAAAGACTTCTTCAAACAAACAACCGCCCTCATCAACCCCCCCACCCTTTGCAGCAACGGCAGGCACAGAAACCCCATTCTGCCAAAGAGCAGGGATAAAACACCATCCCTCTGACAGTGGGACACATAGCTCAGATGCAGCGCAGCGCACCGCAACCGCCATGCAGAGACCATGTCATCACTTAATTATAGGCCGAGGTCTGGGGAGAGCAGGGGGGCATATTTCACATACAGTAACTCTCTCTGGCGAACACTCTCTCTTTCGCTCCCTCCCTCTCTCTCTCCCTCTCTTTCTCTCTCTCATCCACCAGGCACCCCTCTCTCTCCCTCTCTCTCTCTCCCTCTACCCCTCACTCCAAACAGGCTCAGTAGATGTAGATAGTCTCAGGAAGGCAGACAGGGGATAAATCCCGTGGCTGCTGACTGCAGGCTGTTAAGACCCTTCGGTTAATCAAAGTTACTACAGGGCTACAGGCCACTAAATCAAGCTCCAGTAACACGCACTCTAATACGCTGAGGTAAACTCACACAATCTCACCAAGACTAGCCTCCAGCCATATAAACATCAGAAGATTATACTGTGCTCCCAACATCCCAAATGATGATGGAGGGGGGGGGGACTTTTCAGATGTTGATTACGGTGTAACCCCCACGCTAAGACACACCACACACACACAAACGCTCACACACACAAATCAGTAATCAGAGTCTCATTCAATTGATGATGCCAACCCACTGTCATGACTGTTGCGACACACAGAATGGATATTATCTCATCACCCAGGCTTCTTCAGTCAGTAACACCACCCATGTCTCCCCTGTTTGAACAAGATAACTTTAATATATTGGGTTATTAGGAACAGCACAATGAACTTGAGCTCCAGTGTACCATCCATCTGCCCTGCTCAACTCTCCCCAAACTGTGAATTAGCATCGACTTTGCTGATAGCTACTTTACTGAGGAAAAATGTACTTACTATGAATGAGAGATGTGGTTGTCTATCAGAAGATGAATGCACAAACTGGATGAGAGAGTCTGCTAAATTAATAAAATGTAAATGTAGAGGGAGGTGAATTAACTAACAATGGAAGCGGCCTCCTGTTTAGGAAGCTCTCTAATCAATTTCCTGAGTTAGGTGAGTCTAGTGTTGAGCGATTAGTGCTTTTTGAGGTCGGTTCTGTTTCCGTTCGATTATTAAAAAATAAATAACGGTTTTCAATTTCGGTTATGATTATATATATTTTTTACATTAAATGCTCTATGCATTATGTGGGTTGAATGCTGTAAGAACACAGAATAAAAACAATAAATTAAAGTCCCATGATGGTAGTGACTGAACATTACTGCTTATCACTTATCAACCATTTATTCACATTAATTTACTTTAATAAAATATTTCAGTTGTTGTGTACACTAAGTCTTTTCTGTAATTTCAACAGTAAAACACTGTAGGATGCACAGTATAATACCATAAATGTGTTTTACAGCATTCATGCTGTACATTGGACTGCAGTATGGGTAAAATGCTGAAAAATATTGTTATTAACTGTAATTAGGAAGCCTCCTGTAAAAATTACTCGTAACATTCAGTAATAGCTTATGTCTACTGTAGATTCAAATTATCAATTTCAGGCGCCAACCTTATGCTGTCTGGTGAGACACATGAAGCTCAGACTATTTTAGTAAATATCTTCTTAAAGAGGCTGTGAAGTGGAAGAAATTTTTCAGCAGCCGCTGGGTACCATAGAGAATACACTGAGCGCAGATTTGGGACTGTTATGTTTCCACCATTACTACAGAGAAAATGGCTTGTTTCTAGCAGTTCAAAAAACGACCCATAATTTTTCTGGGCCACATTTTACACACAAACTGCATTGTGGGCCGTACTCGCGAGCCGCTGAAGCTGATGTGAATGACCATCCAGTGCATCATGTTGTATCAAGGTGCCTGATGACCTAAGTGCAGTGCCACTGGTCAGCTGTAGCCTAACAGTGTCGGTGGTAGAAACTAGTAACATGGCAAATTTTCCCCTCCCAGGATTATACAATATTTCAAGTAGGATAGCAGCCTACACAAGAAATAACTAATATTGGTAGCCATCTAGATGTCACTGTGATATATTCTACTCAATGGGGAGAGCATTAATGGCTAAAACATCCGGACACAGTGTCCTCCTTAGCTGTTACAACCCTGTGGGATTTGGTTCACTTGGCTCTCATCTGCGTGACATAAATCACTGTTTTGTAGGCCAGGATTGTCCATATTGCCTCCCCGCCAACCATTTGTTTAATTTAAAAAACATTGTTCCATAATGTTACAGTATTAGCTAAACCTGTCCACTTTACCAGTAGCATGCAAACATTTGGTGGCACAGCTAGAAAGGAAAATGTTGTGAGTCTGGTAACATAATCTGTGATATTGTGTAGGCTATAGCAATATATTAGTTTGCTACGGTATCTAGGTGTCTTATTTGTATTTGTTCAATGTCTCAATTGATTTCATAAACTATATTGGATATATGCTGTAGGTTCGAATCAACCCAAGATGATGAATCCTGAAGATGGGACAAAGTGCATGACAAGGTGGTCCAGAAGAAGCCAGCTCTTCCAAGAGCTCACTGATTTTGAATGAAGACCTCTAGAAAGGTAAGTACACATACACACACACGACACTAGCTTGATATGTCCCCTCCCCTGTTTTTTTACCCCCAGAGTTAAAGCCCCTATGCTTGTCCTAGTGGTGTTATGGAGCCCCATGAGGAACACCTGATGCTGTGCTGACTTCTCTCTCCTGGATGCTCTCCGGCCCAAACTGTCCTGTGTTTCACATCCTCTGGACCCCTTACCCCAAACAGAGTTGCCCCTGATCATAGACCGGGCTGCATCACAGCCTGGTATGGGAACTCCACCACTGTGGACTGCAAGGCACTTCAGAGGGTGATATACGCAGCCAAACGCACCATTGGGTGCACACTGCCTGCCCTCCAGGACACCTATAACACCAGGTGTCACAGGAAGGCCAAGAAGAACATCAGGTACCTCAGCCACCCGAGCCATGGCCTGGCGAACCCAACGGTTACTTACTTTCCCTGATGCTCTCCGTATGGACATTGTCTCCACACACCCTCAATGGTCATTTAGTCTCACTGCTGCGCCCCCTATGGTCAATGTCCACCCCAATGGACATGTTTTTATTAATCACTGCTACAGTTGTTATTATGTATATACTACTATTTCTATTTTTCTTATGACCATTTTCATTGTTTTATTTTAACTGTCTCCCTCTCTCTCTTTGTCTCTCTCTCCCCCACAGCCCACACGCACAGGCACACAATATAGTTTTTACATTAGTGTTGTAATGATTCTGTTATTTGGTTACATGTGTGTTAACTTCTTGCTACTTCTATTGTAAATTCTGTTGTTAATTTGTTTTATGTACAAATGCATTGTTTTTCTTACATTTAGATTTCAAGTAGAATTTCACTGTAAATGTACAGCATTATCCTTGCCAGTTTAATACTGTAATTTTTCTTTACAGTACTATTTCCCTTACTGTAAAACAATGTACAGCAATGATGCTGCAATATGTCTTTACAGTAAGGAAAATAGTACTGTAAAAATTTACAGCATCTCTGCTGTAAATCAAAATGACAGTATTAAGCTGGCCACCGGGGTGTCAGTATAATGACTTTGAATCTCAACACGAGGTGGAGACGATAAACTCACCTCCTGGACAATCACTGGTACAGCTGATTAGCTGTCCTACGTAAAGTATCTTCGAAAGCGAATTTAAGTAGGACCATCCTATTACTTTGCTCAAACCATTGTATTACGCTACTCTCATCACGGCTGGCTAGCCTATCTTCAGAGAAGACTCTTCAAGAGTTAATGCAAGGAAAGTCAACTCTGTAGTTCTGTTCAGGACTACAAGACAAGTAACCGGATACCGGACAACTACAAAGAAGGACAACAATAGAAGACTTGTTGGAACCATTTCGGACAATCAGAGCCTTACAAGCATGCCGCGAAAAGGCCCAACCCCTTTTCCAAGGCAGCCCTGTTCACCGAGAGACCCCCGGTGAACCCACGCATTTCACGTAAATAGATTCATGATTTCTTACACAAAGCAGGCGGTGGTTTGTGTGTAAAGTATATGGTTACTGTAGGTGAGAGTAGTTTCTGAATGTACCAATGTTAAGTGTCTCTGTCCCTCTCTCTCCCTCCCCATCTCCTCTTTAACAAGAATCAATGTTGTCATTCGCTAGGGACCTGTTTTCAGCGTATTAAGTCTCCAGTCAATAATCATTGCAAAGTGTGTGTGTTTATCCCGTGTTCCCATTTAATTAGCTAGTAAATAAATAATTAAACCAATTTGTGTAGTACTGAATCGTAATTAAGGCTTGGGTTTTTGCAGATGCAAGGAGGTTACGACTCTTCAGAATGAACATATATTACGAGGTTGTGATTTTAATAATTTGACTGTTTATAGATGTGATAGGTAAAGTTTAATTTGGGAGATGGTAACTCTTTAAAGAGCCACTCTCGTGGTGCCCCAGATAACAATGAGTTAATTGTTGCATGATTAATTTAATCGGGTAACAATTAAACATTGTTATTTTTCTAATTAACTAACTGTCTTCAGATTAATGTTAAAGACAAGTTACAACACTATGCTGTCTGATAAAATCACAATTTTAGTAGTTCTTCAAAGGCATACTTTTAGGACTGCTGAATACCAACTATCAATCACTTAGATAATGTATTTTCAGGAAGAGATAGCTTGCAAAGAAACTGCTCTAAATCCCTCTCGATCATGTATTCTCTCCGGCCGTGTCTGCTCCACACAGACTGGACAAGTAGGCGAGCAATGGATTATGGTCAATGTAGTTCATTACCACGTTTTCTGCGCTAAACTATGTGGAATTGTGGCTTGTTGGAAAATACAACTCCCTACTACAAAGCACAGTTTGGGGTTGATCGAATGTATATATAAACTGTGCATTAACTTCTTAGGGAGCGGCAGCAGAGGTGACGGTTTTGGAGAGTCTGGCGTGCCCAAAGTAAAATACCTGCCACTCAGGCTCAGAAAATAGGATATGCACATAATTAGTACTATTGGATAGGAAACACTCTGAAGTTTCTAAAAGTGTTAACATAATGTCTGTGAGTATAACAGAACTGATATAGCAGGCGAAAACCCGAGGAAAATCCATCCGGAAATGCAGTTTTTGGTGACCTTTGCTCTGTTTGACACTCTCCCCATTGACTTCAAGGCAATCCAGCTCCTGGATTGCAGTACCTATGGCTTCCACTAGATGTCAACAGTCTATATACAAAGACTGGGAGTGA
>QNTS01000249.1:277644-337050 GCA_003317085.1 Hucho hucho | reverse complement strand
GCGTTCTCTTCACGTTTCAATGGGCGATTCGACGTTGGATTTTCTGAACATAACGCGCCAACCAAACAGAGATTTATGGATATAATAAATGACTTTTTCTAACAAAAGAACCATTGGATGTCTTCGTTGGACACTTGGGAAGCCCTCAGCAGAAGTTCTTCAAAAGGTAAGGGATTTGTTTTCGCTGTGAAATGGGTTTTGTGTGAACCGCGCTGGTTTATGAATTTATGCTAATGGATAAATATTGTAGGTGCTATCCTCAAACATCCAAATGTTGTGCTTTCGCTAGCGCCCCGCTGCTCCCTAAGTAGTTAAGCTCACAGAATATTTTATTTTTACTGGAATTCAAACAATTGAACCAAATAACCTGAGCATGTCTATTTCTGATAAGATTCCCAGTAAATCAATAAAAACAATCAAGCATCCCAGAAAAGTGATAGTGGGAGGCCCCGGTGCACAACTGAGCAAGAGGACAAGTACATTAGAGTGTCTAGTTCTTAACTGGCAGCTTCATAAATTGTACCCGCAAAACACCAGTCTCAACATCAACAGTGAAGAGGCGACTCCGGGATGCAGGCCTTCTAGGCAGAGTTGCAAAGAAAAAGCCATATCTCAGGCGTGCCAATAAAAAGAAAAGATTAAGATGGGCAAAAGAACACAGACTGGACAGAGGAACTATGCCTAGAAGGCCAGCATCCAGGTTTTATTGCTCCTTTAATCAGAACAACAGTTTTCAGCTGTGCTAACATAATTGCAAAAGGGTTTTCTAATGATCGATTAGCCTTTTAAAATGGTAAACTTGGATTAGCTAACACAAGGAGTGATGGTAGCTGATAATGGGTCTGTACACCTATGTAGATATTCCATTAAAAGTCAGCTGTTTCCAACTACAATAGTAATTTACAACATTAACAATGTCTACACTGTATTTCTGATCAATTTGATGTTATTTGAAAGGACAACATTTCTGGTTCTTGGCAGAAATACCATCTGGAACGTGAACTTTCACGTGCCTTAATAACAAAATTGTATGTCATCTGTAAATACGAATAAAATTGTTAAGTTACGAGCCTAGTTGGATTAGCCATGGAAAAAGTCAGAAACCTTCCCGGTAGCCATGATTGGCTGAGATAATGGATGGTCCCACATGCCAAGAGAAGAGTTCAGATTGGTCTGCCATGCAGAATGCTTCTGTCTATAACATGAGCTGCTCAGTATGTGTACATAATTATTTATACCGCTTTTTTTTTTTAAAGATATCACGAAGAACTGCAAAAGTGTTGCTACTGCTCTCCACTTTCTAGAGGACGATCGTGCCATGCTGACTCTCTCTGACGCAAAAAAATCTGACCATCAGGAAATCCCTGATTTAGGATAAAACATTTTCATTGAAACAGATATTGTAGTCTGTGATGGAAATGTTTGTTTGTGCTTTTCTAATAACCAATTTCTGTGTTCTGTTTGTGCTTTTCTATAAACCAATTTCTGAAAGGACTGACGCTGGAGTTGAGAAGCAGGTACAGGGAGTCAACATTTAATTAGGAACAGACATGGAACAGGACAGGAACAGCGTCAGAAACGGGTGAAACACAGACGTAAGACAATTAATGCAGCAGCGGGGAACAGAGCTTGGGAACTGACAAATATAGGGGAGGTAATAAACAGGTGATTGAGTCCAGGTGAGTCCAATAATTCGCTGATGCGCGTGACGAGGGAAGGCAGGTGTGCGTAATGATGGTGGCACAAGTACGTAATGCAGGGCAGCCTGGTGCCCTCGAGCGCCAGTGGGAAGAGCGGGAGCAGGCGTGCCAATTTCTGTGTTCAGGCAAGTGACTGATTGAACGAATCCTCACTATCAGTATCTGCAATTTGACAGTATGCCCAGAACCTTGTTTAGAGAAAGGGATATCTCAGTTTCAAGGTTTCAGCTTAGAGAGAAGAAGCCTCATTAATGGTACTGACAGACGTTCACTATGGTGCATCAAGTTTCTTGGAACCACTCCAGCGCGCTAACAATAAACAATGATTAATTTAAGATTGACTAAGAATTTCCCTGACAATAGCTATCAACAGTGTTATTGCCACGGAAGAAGTTGACCGAGTTTTGAAATCAGTGGAATGCTCAGTGGAAGCATGATTATGATAGCTAAGGAGATGGAGAAAATTCTGCCGTTTGATTGCAAATATGCGGAGGGAGTTAAACACCTGTCTCCGAATTACTGTACATCTTCAAACTAAGGGCAACCATGGCATCCGTGACAGAGAAGGAGAAGCGTTCATCCATGTATACGGGTAAGAGTTTAGCTAGCTTCATTTTCAGATATTATAGGTACGTTTAACATTTTGTCCGAAAGTCATTTTCATTGCAAGTTAAAGTGTACTGTTATTTAGCTAGCTAACGTTAGCTGGCTGGCTCCCTAGCTAACGTTAACTTACGTGTAGTAATATTATTTGTATGTCAGAAAGCCATTTGTATTGCTAGTTATAGCCTAAGGTTATCTAGCTAGCTGACATTGCTCATCCATATATTTATATATTCTTAATTCCATTCCTTTACTTAGTTTTCTGTGTATTGGGTATATGCTGTGAAATTGTTACATATTACTTGTTACTGCACTGTCGGAGCTAGAAACACAAGCATTTCGCTACACCCGCACTAACATCTGTTAAACATGTGTACTGTATGTGACAAATACAATTTGATTTGAAGAATCATCTAAGAATTATAAAATATTTATACAATATTTATCTGGACACTTCCTATTTTTGATATGGCAACAATGAAAATATACAAGTAACCATTTCACTGTACCGTTTACGCCTGCTGTATCCTGTGAATGTGAAAAATAAACGTATTTGATATAGTGCGTTTACCAGAGACAGTAATGTAAAGAACAAGATGACCTGCATGAGCTGCCCAGTGACGCGAGCCTACCAGATGGTCTAAATGCCTTTTATGCTCGCATCGAGGCAAGCAATACTGAAGAATATGCATGAGAGCACCAGCTGTTCCGGACGACTGTGTGATCCCGCTCTCTGTAGCCGATGTGAGCAAGACCTTTAAACAGGTCAACATTCACAAGGTCGCGGGGCTAGACAGATTACCAGGACGTGTACATGCGCAGACCAACTGGCAAGTGTCTTCACTGACATTTTCAATCTCTCCCTGACCGAGTCTGTAATGCCTACATGTTTCAAGCCGACCACCATAGTCCCTGTGCCCAAGGAGCGAAGGTAACCTGCCTAAATGACTACCGCCCCGTAGCACTCATGTCAGTAGCCATGAAGTGCTTTGAAAGGCCGGTCTTGGCTCACATAAACACCATCATCCCAGAAACCCTAGACCCACTTCAACTCGCACACCGCCCCAACAGATCCACAGATGACTCAATCTCAATCGCACTCCACATTGCCCTTTCCCACCTTGACAAAAGGAACACCTACAGTGAGGGAAAAAAGTATTTGATCCCCTGCTGATTTTGTACGTTTGCCCACTGACAAAGAAATGATCAGTCTATAATTTTTATGGTAGGTTTATTTGAACAGTGAGAGACAGAATAACAACAAAAAAATCCAGAAAAACGCATGTGAAAAATGTTATAAATTGATTTGCATTTTAATGAGGGAAATAAGTATTTGACCCCTCTGCAAAACATGACTTAGTACTTGGTGGCAAAACCCTTGTTGGCAATCACAGAGGTCAGACGTATCTTGTAGTTGGCCACCAGGTTTGCACACATCTCAGGAGGGATTTTGTCCCACTCCTCTTTGCAGATCTTCTCCAAGTCATTAAGGTTTCGAGGCTGACGTTTGGCAACTCGAACCTTCAGCTCCTCCACAGATTTTCTATGGGATTAAGGTCTGGAGACTGGCTAGGCCACTCCAGGACCTTAATGTGCTTCTTCTTGAGCCACTCCTTTGTTGCCTTGGCCGTGTGTTTTGGGTCATTGTCATGTTGGAATACCCATCCACGACCCATTTTCAACGCCCTGGCTGAGGGAAAGAGGTTCTCACCCAAGATTTGACGGTACATGGCCCCGTCCATCGTCCCTTTGATGCGGTGAAGTTGTCCTGTCCCCTTAGCAGAAAAACACCCCCAAAGCATAATGTTTCCACCTCCATGTTGGACGCTGGGGATGGTGTTCTTGGGGTCATAGGCAGCATTCCTCCTCCTCCAAACACGGCGAGTTGAGTTGATGCCAAAGAGCTCCATTTTGGTCTCATCTGACCACAACACTTTCACCCAGTTGTCCTCTGAATCATTCAGATGTTCATTGGAAAATGTCAGATGGGTATGTATATGTGCTTTCTTGAGCAGGGGGACCTTGCGCGCGCTGCAGGATTTCAGTCCTTCATGGTGTAGTGTGCTACCAATTGTTTTCTTGGTGACTATGGTCCCAGCTGCCTTGAAATCATTGACNTTTTTTTTTTTTTTTTTTTCTTCTGTCTCTCACTGTTCAAATAAACCTACCATTAAAATTATAGACTGATCATTTCTTTGTCAGTGGGTAAACGTACAAAATCAGCAGGGGATCAAATACTTTTTTCCCTCACTGTATGTGAGAATGCTGTTCATTGACTACAGCTCAGTGTTCAACACCATAGTGCCCACAAAGCTCATCACTAAGCTAAGGACCCTGGGACTAAACACCTCCCTCTGCAACTGGATCCTGAACTTCCTGAAGGGCCGCCCACAGGTGGTGAGGGTAGGTAACAACACATCTGCCACGCTGATCCTCAACACGGGCCCCTCAGGGGTGCGTGCTTAGTCCCCTCCTGTACTCCCTGTTCACCCATGACTGCGTGGCCAAGCACAAATCCAACACCATATTAAGTTTACTGACGACATAACGAGGGGTAGGCCTGATCACCGACAACGATGAGACAGCCAATAGGGAGGAGGTCAGAGACCTCCTGCAGTGTGATGCCAGGACAACAACCTCTCCCTTAACGTGAGCAAGACAAAGGAGATGATCGTGGACTACAGAAAAAGGAGGGCCGAACACGCCCCCCATTCACATCGACGGGGCTGTAGTGGAGCAGGTCAAGAGTTTCAAGTCCCTCTGGATCCCCAGATCCTCAAAAGGTTCTACAGCTGCACCATCGAGAGCATCCTGACCGGTTGCATCACCGCTTGGTGACTCCAGTCACTCAAGTCATAGACTTTTCTCTCTGCTACCGTAGGACAAGCGGTACCGGAGCACCAAGTCTAGGTCCAAAAGGCTCCTTAACAGCTGCATCCCCCAAGCCATAAGACTGGTGAACAACTAATCAAATGACCACCAGGACAATTTACGTTGACCCCCCTTGTTTTTACACTGCTGCTACTCGCTGTTTATTATCTACGCATAGTCACTTTACCCCTACCTACATGTACAAATTACCTCGACTAACCTTTACCCCCGCACATTGACTCGGTACTGTTATTTTATTTTTTACTTAAGTAAAGATTTACTAAATTAACTAAACTCTTTCTTGAACTGCATTGTTGTTTAAGGGCTTGTAAGTAAGCATTTCACGGTAAGATCTACACCTGTTGTATTCGGCGCATGTGACAAATAAAAAATAAGAAATTATTTGAAAGTCAGATTAGGATATAGGCCAAGGACTAGATAAAGTGTATTTTTGCTACTACTTTCAGCACTTTTAGTCTTGAAGTCTTTGTTTATTTACTACACTACCTTACTCACTCTGTTTAGCACATGGCCTCAAGCAAATCCTTAAATAGATGGGTGGGGCTAAGGCTTAAGAGGGTCTAAACAAAGAAGAGCTCTCCAGTAGGTGTACCAAACAATTAAGGGCCATTTTCTCAAAAGTGTGGTTTCAAGTTTATCAACTTTCAAAGAAGAATTACTTACCCATTGTTCCTCAACTGCAGTGTATGATATACCATTTTCAAGCTCTAAGTCTACTTTTATCCAATGTAAAAAAACACTATTTCAAATTTTGATACAGAAGACCGAATCGAGCCCGTCGGTCACATATACACATATACACACACACACACACCCACTCATGCACGTACACACCCAAACAGGAAAGGGAATGTGGTGAGACAAATGGAGAGATTGTGGAGGCGCCTCTCCCAATCCATCACTGTGTTTTAATGAGGCTTAACTCTCCCACTGTGGGAGTCAAGGGATCTACTGTTACCTTGTCTCTGCAGCTGAAGGCAGTTTTTGTTTTAATCATGCCATAAATTACACTTCCCACCTGAGATGATACAAGAATAGTGCCAAATAGATGTGTGAGACTAAGGAAGGGAGGTGGGTAGGGGTTAGGTGTTGTCAATAGAGCTGGACGTTCCGGTCTTCACATGCAAGCATGTACGTACGCACGCACGCACACACCAAGAGTGATTGCAGAGCCTTTTCTGTCCCACGCCATTTCATCCAATCACTTTGTGAAAATAAAGCTCATTAAACTATCACACAGTTACTCTGCACACTGAGATGCATATGCTGCCTCTGCGGCTATCGTTGCGTCCCCAACTGAACACACATACACATACATACAGACAGACATGCTAAGCCTAAGAAAAGCCTGTGTGAGCTCAGCCTAGGTGGTTGTTTTAAAGTGTGTCAGCTTATTAAATAAACACACTTGGAACAGCTAATGAGTCATGAAAGCCTACATATGTTTCTGGCTCCTGCTAGAAGGAGAGAGAAGTCGGAGGTAGAGGAGTGTTGTTTGGGAGGTGTCAGGTGAGACAGGGAAGGAGAGAGTGAGGGAAGTGAAAGACAGAGGAGATGTGAGAGACAGATAATGAGGGAGAGTGGGAGAGGAGAGAGAAGGAGTGAGGGAGGATGACTTACAAAGAGAGAGAAAATAAGGAAAAAGAGAGAGAGCGAGGGAGAGGAGAGGAGAGAGCAGGAGGGTGAGATTGAGTGAGGGTGTGAGGGATAATGAGTTACAAAGAGAGAGAAAAGAAGGAGAAAGAGAAAGAGAGTAGAGAAACAAAGAAAATAGAAAGAAAAAAGAGAGACTGGGGCAATAGGAGGTTTTGGCTCAGTGATGGTCTCTCTGCTGTCTGAAATAGAGACAGAATAGGAACTCACGGCCATATTGATTCGGAGGCACAGACTCATTTGGAAAATCAGAATGGATTGCTTCTCCTTTAGGTCAGGGTTTATTTACTTACAGTATTTATCTTTGGCCCTGGCTGACAGGCAGAGAGGGACATCTCCCAGCCTTCAAATATTGAGGTCAGAAAAGTCATTTCAGAGAGAAAGTTACGGGTGACTTTTGGCTTTTAAGTAAGTGTGGGAAAGGATGATAAGTATGGATAATCTAAACTGCAGAAGAGCCATGATTCAAAATACCTGTTGATTTCCCCAAAGAATTTTCAGCAAGTTTTTCCTCTGTTGTGGCTCTGTGGTTGACGAAGTGTCATAAGGATACAATAATCCACCACAGTAATCGATTAACTTAAGGGATAGCCCCCTTTTTTTAAATTTTCGCCTAAATGACATCTAAATCTAACTGCCTGTAGCTTAGGCCCTGAAGCAAGGATATGTATATTCTTGATACCATTTGAAAGGAAACACTTTGAAGTTTGTGGAAATGTGAATTGAATGTAGGACAATATAACACAATAGATCTGGTAGAAGAAAATACAAAGATAAAACATCCGTTTTTTTTCTACCACCATTTTTGAAATGCAAGAGAAAGGTCCCAGTTCAAGCCATCACTCTGGTTGTAATTCGATGGTGTCCACAAGATGGCAGCAGTGTATGTGCAAAGTCTTAGACGGAGAACTTGAAGTATGAGCGAACTACATGACATTTAGTTTGAAGTCACCCAGGTACATTTGGGCAAATCATCAAGGAGACATTTGCATTAATATGACATTTTTCTGCAAGAATATCGTCAAATCTGTATACTTGGACTTTGATTTAGTTTTTCCAATATTAGTAGCCATATTATAAGTTCAACATTTGCAAAACAACCAGTTTTCATAACTTCATAACTCTGAATATTTGTCCAAAAGGAAAAGGCATGCTGTCGTACAAGGTTAGTAGCTACATTTTACAACATATACAGGGTTTCCAGATACTCCCGTAAAGCCCAGCACATTGGCTATCTAGCTAACTTTGTTTGTCCCCGATTGGTGCTTATTTGACAGAGCTAGAGTCGTTCAAGTGAAGACCGCCGGCGTCATCGGCGTGACATGAAGGTGTCGCTCTCTAACCAAATATGGTGTCCTATAGGATATACTACACCCCTAATGATATAGTGAAGTCTGGTTACGTTATAGGATCTCTGAGGAATACATATGAATTTGATTTGGCTGGTTGAAACAACATTTAGGGTGAGATTTTCACAGATTCCTTTCTATGCAAATTGAACGAGTGGAAATACAAAATCGATCGTGCATGCTATATGGACCTTTTTAGGATATGAAAAAGGATTTTATCTAACAAAACGACACTTCATGTTATCTCTGGAACCCTTTGGATGATAAATCAGAGCAAGATTTCAGAATGTAAGTACACATTTCACCTTCAGAGGAGAATTTATCAAACCTACCGCAGTGAAAAAAGTGTTTTGTTGTTAGGAGCTCTTCTCAAACAACAGCATGGCATTTTTGCAGTAATAGCTACTGTGGACAGTGCAGTTATATTAACAAGAATTAAAGCTTTCAGCTGATATAAGACTCTTATATGTACCGACATTTGTTGTTTCTCTAAAATCTGCGATCATGACACAAGGCGCTGCATGATTTACAACTGTCCCGTTGATGGGACGCCGATCCCTAAGAAGATTTATTTTTTAAACCAGCCTGGCTATTAAAATTCAGGGATTCTGACTTTGAAATTCAGCAACTGGTATTTCTCTATCAACCATATTAATGCTTAGAGTAGTCCTTTTGTGAGCATCTAGACTCTAGGTAGGGGAGAGTGGGGTAAATTGAGCAATTATTTACATTCAGCAGCACTACGTCAAGGAAAAAATAGTATTCTTTCTAACAAAGATATCTACATATATTTTAGGATGTTGTGTATTCCTGGAAATAATCAGAATGCTTCTTAACATAACAGAAAACATGGAGCACAGGGACAGGGTAAGTTGAGCCGAGTTGGGGTAAGTGGGTGATGATGCTGGTAGGTCAAAGTTTAATTCATGGTATGGGGGTGTGGTATACTGTATATCGCAAATGTATGCCTACATTCACATACAGATCTCTCTGTTCAATATCAGAGGGGTTGGGTTAAATTTGGGAAGAAACATTTTGGTTGAATGCATTCACTTGTACAACTGACTAGGTATCCCCCTTTCCATTCCCTTCCATTTCTAGTTTTCTGGGACAGGAATGTTGTTTTGATGTGCCAGTTCATTGGCAAGTTCTCTGCATTTGAGGCTACTAAGCCCATGAAACTGATCTGCAAGATTCTTGATATTTAGCAAGCTCAGACTGCATGTCATCAGATAAGACCTTGTGTACGCTATCATAACCTGCACAGGTACATGTTCGTTTTCTATTTGTCAATGTACCTCTGCAGTGTCATTCAGTCTAATTTTTCATCCTTTGCTCAAGGGGGGGCTAAAACTCTGCTTGTTTTACATTTGTGTACACAGGGCATGATGATGTCTGCTCTGTATCAATAAACATGCATTATCTTGGTTTAGATAGAAGCATGAAACCTATAACACAACAAATCAAATCAAATTTTATTGGTCACATACACATATTTAGCAGATGTTATTGCGGGTGTAGTGAAATGCTTGTCAGACGCATTTTGCTTGTCAAATATGTTCATAAAGTCATTAGACTTTGTGAACATCAGTTTTTTTGGACCTAATTTGCTTAACACTTTCCATGTGATATCTTTCTTTACAGACTCCAGGAAATGATGACCTCTTCCTAAATATTTGGTCACATGATTAATTTAGGGTATGGTTACCTAGAAACAAGGGGTGGCTCAACTAACCCTTTGGCTCAACTTAGCCCACTCTTCCCTTACTCATAGTAAATCTTTAGTATCATAAACACCACCCGTTCCATTGTATCATTCTGGCTAAGGGGGCCACTGAATGTGAGAACCAAAATCTAAAGAATCAACAGGGATTTCATTCCTCTAATTTCCTTCTCTCTTTCTCTCACAGAATAATGCTCCAGTTATCACAGTACAGTATTATCCTTCCATTATTTCTCCCTCATTCCTCCTTCACTTCCTCCCTCCTTTACCGCCCCCATCTAGTAAGCTACACAGGCTTCCTGGATAATTGGATTTCAACAGACAGTCCAAATGATGGTATGAAATAATTAGTGACAAAACTCTGATGCAATCTATGGCATGTTGATTATCTAGCCAGCCTTGCTGTGGTCTCAGGGAGAGGTAGGTGGGTGGTGGAATAAAGTGGATCTTGTATAGGCTTATACTGAACAAGCACACACTTGGTACACACACCACACAGTGCCTACATTCTATAGAGAAGCAGGGAGGGAGGGATAGGTGGGTAGTAGAAGAGTGGAGGACTGGGACCAGAAATCAGAATTGACATTTTCTTACACACTGGCCCATTTTATTAATTGAGGCCCCCACACCATTTTTTCCTTAAGGCCCCCAGTATTAGCCAGATAATGATAATTTTGCACCCCCCAAAAAAAGTTATGCAGACCCACTAGGCAAAAAACGTACCAGCCCACCTGGCGTTTGCCTGAAATGTCAGATAGCCAGTCCGCCCCAGATAGGCTGCACACTTGGTACATGCACACTACACACACACATTCTACAAGAGGATAACTAGCCTAAGTTCTATGGAGATGCCATAGTGCAGTGTTTCCCAAACTCTGTCCTGAGGACCCCAAGGAGTGCACGTTTTGGGTTTTGCACCAGTACTACACAGCTGATTCAAATAATCTACTCATCATTAAGCTTTGATTATTTGAATCAGCTATGTAGTGCTAGCGCAAAAACCAAAACGTGCACCCCTTGGGGTCCCCGGGAAAGAGTTTGGGAAACACTGCCATAGAGAATGACAGAGGCCTCTACTGGCCATAAGGCAGTCTTAGCATGGGCAGCACCATTGAGGGCTTCCACCATTTTAATGTAGTCAACTGTGTGGGACTTCCAACTTCATTGGCTAATCCTTACTGGTGACCCTGTTGGAGTCATGTCTTAACAGGTCCTCAGGAGGGATCAGCCAATCGTGAAGAAGAAAATAGACAACCTTACAATGTAGATAGCCTCAATGGTGCTGCCCATGCTGTCACAGACGCTATAATGTCACAGATACAAAGATGAGTCCTCTATTTATCTCCATGGGAAATGCAGCTTCCCCTTTGCTCTGGTTCTGTAGCACCTCTGCATAGATTATACTGCTCTGTTCCCCCCTGGAGGAATGAACAAAGAAACTGCACATCTTCTTGACTCCAACTGTAGGACACTTTGATCAGCGAGGCATGTTTCACCAGTAATTGGCAGCCTTCAAATAATCTTACTGCTACTGTACCACACAGAGCCAAGATGGAGGCACGATGTGATATGCTCTGGCTGATTTGAATCTGAAAACCATTGCTCTGCTGTGCCGAAGCTACTCTGACAGCTCTTAAGGTTCCACTGATGTTCCTACTGTAGCCAGAAGTTCACATGGGAAGATTTTGATGGGCATACTTGATGGAATTGTGTACATGCTCTTCATACTCTGCGTCCTTACATGCTACAGATAACATGGGATTTCATGTCAATAGGGAGTTGGGACATAATGATGTAATATTGTTTTATGGTTATTTCATTTAAATTATGAAAGTGTTGTTATAGTTCACTGCCCTAACTTCTCTCTTTCCTCGGCAGTTCTTTCCACTTTTGTAAGTCTAAAGGACTTATGTTATACTGTATAACAGATGACCATGAAAAATGAGGATTGGCAATAAAGTTGCTATTCATCTGTAGTGAAATACCACAGCGTAGAATTAAACTGGATTTAACAGGCAATGAATATAAAGCAAAGGAATGATTTAGTCTCAATTCTACCTAAATTACAGCATTTGCCAGTAAGGCCTGACTGTAAATTGAATAACCTTTCAAAGACTTTACTTTATTCCTGAGAATGTGTCTAGAGAGAAAGGGCCTTGATTATTCCACTGCACTCTATAAGTGAATATTGGCTTCATGAGCCAGTGCTACCAAATTACATCTTTGGAAATGCATTTGTTTGAATGATTTTGGCATTTTATAAGATTAAAGCAGCGAGCAACCCAGAAATAAGCTTGGTTGTTGGATCGATAGAGCATTGAGTTGCAAATATATTAACACTCCACAAAACATTGGAAACTCATATGTTTCCACGATACTCTAAGTTTATAAGGTAAGAATTTAAACATGAAACAAACAAGCAATCGACAGATTGTTTTCCTGCAGTTCTACATTTCTTATGTGACACCTACATTTTCATGTATTCCATTTGACCTTGGCGTTATCGAAAACGTTCTTGTTCTCAATGACCTACTGTATCTAGGTGAAATATTAAATTGCATACCAGTGCATTGTCATGGCATACCCATAGTGTTTGAATAGTGGAGTGTTATTGTTATTGAAATTGCTGCAGCTATATATAATCCCATTAGCCAGTGGTGTAGTGACAGTGGTGGAAACACCAGTGGTGTAGCTAATCAAATGGCTTCCTGAACTATTACACTGCTGCTACTCACTGTTTATTATCTATGCATAGTCACTTTACCCCTACCTACATGTAAATTACCTCAATTACCTCAACTAACCTGTACCACTGCACATTGACTCGATACCGGTACACCCTGCATCGTTATTGTTATTTTATTGTAGCTCTTTAATTCTTTTTACTTTAGTTAATTTAGTAAATATTTTTCTTAACTCTTATTTTTCTTAAAACTGCATTGTTGGTTAAGGGTTAGAAAGGAAGCACTTCACGGTAAGGTCTACACCTGTTGTATTCGGTGCAAGTGACAAATACAATTTGATTTGATTTGATTAATGGTGCCTGGAGAAGTGTGAATACTCTAATTTTGCAACAAAATTAGAGTATGGAGAAGGAACGGCGTCATGAAGGAACAGCCTGGTTACAATGCTTAAACCACATCAGGAGACTACTTTGTAGGTTTGGGAAAAATCCAAGAAATTTATATTTTTGAGTGTAGCTACCCTTTACTTCAAGTGCACAGGCACCTCGCACTGTTGTTTGGTTAGCGGTGTTTCTGAAGCACATGAGATGGAGTTGGCAAAACAAATGTCCACTGGGTTAATGCAAATAATCATGATATCATTTGCCAGGTAGGCATAGGCTATTTTGTAGCTAAACATTTAATTGAGATGTTTTTTGTGAAAGCCTTTTAATCTACCAGAAGACGGTTAGGTCAATCATTAGCATCGCTATATTTTTCCTGTTCCTTAATTGTTTGAAACCTGGACATTTTACATCATATTATGAGGCATGTCTTACCTTGCTTCTAAGTAGCCTATAGACAAAATCCCACCATAGAAACGCGAAGGCAGATATTTGATAAAGACTTCCTCATATACACTCTGGACTCTGACTCTATTGGTTACACGGACTCTTGGCCTCCAATCCTATTCTAACCACCTCTCCCCGGCTTTGTATTCATGTTACCTGATGAAATTGATGTACAATACGATCTTGTTGCCATCTGATGCACATTCAAATTTCATAAAAAATCAACACTGCAGAGCTCTCCCTGTCCTCTGCCGTGCCCTGATTGTATTAATGCTGATGATATCTGGAAATGTGCCTGTACACCCTGGCCCATCTACTGTTGCTAGCCCCAATTCTGACTTGTGCTCTGATATCTGCTTCACTGATTTCAGCTCTCGTAAAAGCCTGGGTTTTCTGTACGTTTACAGTAGAAGCTTATTACCTAAAATGTATTAATTGAAAGTGTGGGTTCACAGCTCCATGTGTTGGCCATTACCGAGACATGGTTAAGAAAGAGTGTTTTGAACACTGATGTTTACCTTTCTGGTTATAACCTTTTTTGGCAAGACAGATCTTCCAAAGGTGGTGGAGTGGCAATCTTTACCAAGGAACACCTTCAGTGCTCGCTTGTCTCCACCATGTCTGTTCCCAAACAATTTGATTTGCTTGTTTCAAGCATTAAACTTTCAAATAGCTCTTTGTTGACTGTTGCTGGGTGTTATCGTCCACCATCTGCACCGGCCTGTACCCTAAATGCCCTAGGCTCTCTCCTGGCCCCTTACACTCTGAATTTGTCCTGTTAGGTGACCTAAACTGGGACATGCTTGTGGTGTCTCTCTTGTCATGATGTGTATTTAGTCCTATATTTTATTTTTAATCCCAGCCCACGTCCCCGCAGGAGGCCTTTTGCCTTTTGGTAGGCCGTCATTGTAAATAACAATTTGTTCTTAACTGACTTGCCTAGTTAAATAAAGGTTAAATAAAAAATAAAAATAAAAATCATATGCGTTCTCCTGTTCTTTTAACTTTATTGTCTAGCATCCAAAGGCCTTATCTTAGCAACCCATGATAGTTGTTGCATCTTCAGATCTGCCTTCTTTCAACATTTCTGTGCGCATTTTAGAACTGGTGTTTCCTGCAAATTGCATTTTGGAACATTCACATGTAGGATTATCACCATGTGCACATTGCTGCGCCTAAAATGTGAAGAAATAATAGTTTATCAACATTTTAAGCCAAACATTCTGATCTGTTCCAACAGCCTTATTTAATTGATATTGTGTATACCTCCACTACACTACTTTAATACGCATAGTGGGGATTAAGAAGTGAGTATACACAATGTCCACTGAAAAATAAGTGGAGCTGTTTGGTAGCTAGCTACAGTAGCTAGCTGCCTATACGACTAGTAGGGTTTTCCTGGGCTTGTCCCAGGCTTGTGGCTGTCTAGATCCCTGCTGTTTGTTGTTGTTGTTTTAAATTTTCCCTGTGACCTGCCCTTTCTGGAACTGTGAGGAGTAACAGCGTAACCTACGTTGCTACCATTACAAAAACCAAAGCCGGCAGGACTACCATTGAGGACAGTGGTGTCTCTCTATCACAGGTGAAGGATCTTTATAAACAAACAAAAAATATTTCTACAAGCAGTTGTTATAACAACAAGAAAATAGCTTCAAGTGTTTGGTCCAAATACTGGTGGAGTCAACTAATAAAAGAATGTACCAGAGAGGTCCAGGACCTGAAGAACAGTTTGCAGTTCTCCCAGGGTCAGCTCGATGAGTTTAAACAGGAGAACGGCAAGATGACAGCAATCTGTAAGTCATTGAGGGAGGACATCAGTTCGCTTTGTGAATCCATGATAACAATGACAGAGAAATCAGATTATCTCAAGGGACAATCAAGGCGGAACAACATGTTTGTGTTTGTGGAACATGTTTGTGGAATTGCAGAATCTCCACATGAGACCTGGATGGAGTCTGAGGACAAAGTGAGGGAAATTATCTCTGAAAAACTGAAGATGGAACACAGGAAGATTGAGGTAAGGCGTGCCCACAGGACTGGAAAACCTACCACCGGCCCAGGTGAGAGGCCTAGGCCAATAGTGGTCAAGTTCCTGAGGTTCAAGGACAAGGTAACTGTTCTGGAAAGAGCCAAGAACTTGAGAGGAACGTATATCTTCCTCAACAAGGACTATCCTGAACCTGTGTGCCAGAAGAGTAAAAAACTTACCCCAGCCATGAAAGCTTCCAGAGCGAGTGTGGACATTGTTTACATCCGCTATGACAGGCTCATTGTCTACCCTCCCTCCCAAATGTCTGGAAGGAATGAGAGAGTCAAGCCCATGGTTTCGTAGCTTCAACCCCACAGCACACACACTTACACACACCAACTGATTAATAGACAGCTGAATGTATATATTGTTTCTCTTGCTTTGTTTGCTTTTTTCCATATTATGTCTATTTATGAAAATAACCCATAATAATATATGTAACCTTAGAAATAACATTCATATTTGAGCAATTTCTGAGATAATTCATTTGATGATACAGCAGTAGCAATACAAGGATATAACATCTAGATGAGACAGGAAGGTTTATGGGGGAGGTGTTGCTGTATATATATTCAGAGCCATATCCCTGTAATGCTTAGAGAGGATCTTATGTCAAGTGTTATTGAAGTGTTGTGATTGCAAGCCTTTTCTTTTGGGGTGTTGCTATAGGCCCCCAAATGTGAACAGTCAGTATATAACTAATATGTGTGAAATGCTTGATAGTGTATGTGATGTAAACAGAAAGGTCTACTTTCTTGGGGACCTGAATATTGACTGGTTTTCATCAAGCTGTCCACTCAAGATGAAGCTTCTCACTGTAACCAGTGCCTGTAATCGGGTTCAGGTTATTAATCAACCTACCAGGGTGTTTACAAACACTACAGGAACAAGATCATCCACATATATTGATCACATTTTTACTAATATTGTAGAACTTTGTTCTGAAGCTGTATCCGTACCCATTGGATGCAGTGATCACTATATAGTAACTATATTCAGGAAATCCGGGTCTAAAGTAGTGTACTGTATGTGTAACTGATAGATGCACACACACACACACGTCTGGCGTCTGCTAATGGGGATGCTAATCAATCAAATCAAAAACCTGCTTATACCCTTCACTACACTACTGCCAGTAGCCTATCATGAACTGCATCAAGGCCCCAGCCAGCCGGATGGAAGTGTTTTGAACCACCATGCCCTCAGCTGGCATTAATTGATTGAAAGGCAGCAATTGCTAACGACAACGGCAGGATAGGAAAGACACCCCCATTCGTATTAATGGTATAACATGTCCCCAACAACAAGAGTGATGGCTGGCCACGTTACGATGAGGGCCTTTAATTCTTTGTGATTATAATCAATCTGACCTGCCCCTACAGTGCTAATGCCTTTCTGTGTTATACTCCAAATAAGTGTTCAGTAAACACAGTGGTGATGGTTTCAGGCATTAAGCATCCTAGTACAGAGGATGTAAGGCCTGTGACAAATTAGAGAAGGGAGGCTCGTATAAATATCACAGCGAGCGTGTTGACTTGCCAATATAACCTCCTCTATCCTATTACTGTCTTCGTCCACTCGAGGACCAGAGGAAGAGAGAGTGGAAGAGTGGAAAAGATGGAGAATTAAGGGTGCCATCTTTCTTGTCTTTATCAGCCCTATTTCATCAGATTGGGATGGCAGCTTCCTGGGAACCATCTGTACCAGGAAGACTGATTGCACACAACCAGGGGCGCAACTATCACTGGGGACGGGGGGGGACGGGGTCATGAACCCCCACATACTGAAATTGCATTTTTGCCCCCCCTCAGTTTTATCATTGCACTGTGACACAATAGTTGGCAACGGTGTGCTTAAGGACCATGCGGACACCTCAGAGCGGTCGGGTAGGCTGTTTAGTGGTTTCAAACGGCTAGATTTAGGACCACGCGGACAGAGGCAGCTGTTGTCTCTGTGTGTTGTGCTGTTTATCTGAGTTGTAAAAGCAAATCATATTTATTTATTTGTCGCATACACAAATTTAGCAGATGTTATTGTGGGTGTGCCGAAATGCTACAGAACAGAAACAGAGCAGAAATTAGTTACTCTTTATTTGACTGATGTAGCTGGCAATGTAACTGCTGTTTGACTTAACATTAAAAAAAAAAAATCCCAGTGCTGAGATAGTAGTGTAACTGACATGTAACGTTAGTTAATGTTTCATCCCCTGTCGACTGAAGTTCTGTCTGACGTGAATGAACTAGCTAGCTAGCTACCACAGCCAGTTCAGCTCTAGCTTCTATCTATCTGCCAGCTAGCAGTATCCAACAGCTGTTGTGTATATGGAAATGTTTTGTAGCCTTTGTTTTGTCCCGTTTCAACAGAAGTAAATTAACTTGGATCGTTTTCGCCTGTTGATGTATCATTAGAGCTAGCCAAAAGTTGGCTAATGTTAGCTATTATTTTTGCCTCCATCACACTAGTAGACCTGAGTGAAATGATGAAACCAGCAGCCAAATGATTGAAGCCTGATATTCTAATGTTTTTTTTTGACAGCGCAATGTGAGTTTTTATTAGAGTCAGTATAGCACTGAAATGTTATTGACCTGTCAGTTTCCCTAGCTAATTCCCTACTTTTCACACAGGCACGGTATAAACAGCTCTACAGGCTTCACTGTCATGGTGCACAGTCAGTACACAACATTACAGTGAGGGGAAAAAAGTATTTGATCCCCTGCTGATTTTGTACGTTTGCCAACTGACAAAGAAATGATCAGTCTATAATTTTAATGGTAGGTTTATTTGAACAGTGAGAGACAGAATAACAACAAAAAAATCCAGAAAAACGCATGTGAAAAATGTTATGAATGGAATTGCATTTTAATGAGGGAAATAAGTATTTGACCCCTCTGCAAAACATGACTTAGTACTTGGTGGCAAAACCCTTGTTGGCAATCACAGAGATCAGATGTTTCTTGTAGTTGGCCACCAGGTTAGCACACATCTCAGGAGGGATTTTGTCCCACTCCTCTTTCCAGATCTTCTCCAAGTCATTAACTTCTTTGGGAGAGCCTGGCGTGCCCAAAGTAAAATGCCTCCCATTCAGGCCCAGAAAATAGGATATGCACATATTTAGTACCATTGGATAGGAAACAGTCTGAATTTTTTTAAAGTGTTAACATTTTGTCTGTGAGTACAACAGAACGGATATGGCAGGCGAAAACCCAAGGAATTTCTGTCCTGGAAAAAGTGGTTCTGACACATTGCCTCATTTAGAACCCCTCCCTTATGAAAATGCCCATATAAGGGCATATGAATGCAGTACCTATTGCTTCCTCTGGATGTCAACAGTCTCGAGAAAGTGTTCTGATTCTTTTTAGATGCTTTTAGAGCATAGAAGAAGACGAATAAGGAAGTGGCCACACAGATGTCAATAGAAGTAAACGTGCGTTCACGGCTGGCGTGCTCTTTGTTTTTTTCCTTTCTTATCGCCCAGTTTATATTCCGGTTGAAATATTATACTATTTATACATAAAAGTGTTCCCAAGGATACATTTAAAATTATGTTTGATTGTTCTTGGACAAGTTTATAGGTATAAGTTGAACGAGTTCTCTTCACGTTTCATTGGAGGAGTCGACGCTATATTTTCTCATTATAACGCGCCAACCAAACGGAGATTTATGGATATAATAAATGACTTTTTCTAACAAAAGAACCATGGATTGTCTTCGTTGGACACTTGGGAAGCCCTCAGCAGAAGTTCTTCAAAAGGTAATTGATTTGTTTTCGCTGTGAAATGTGTTTTCTGTGAACCATGAAGGCTTATGAATTTATGGTAATGGAAAAATATGTGGGGTGCTATCCTCAAACAATCAAATGTGGTGCTTTCGCCGTAAAGCCTTTTTGAAATCTGACAACGCTGTGATATTGCCAAGAAGCAGAGCTTTTGATGACTATGAAACACTTGTATATTGATGCATGTTTAATAATTCAACTTTTGGATTTTGAATTTGGCGCCTTACATTTCACCTGGTAGTGAAATGCGCCCCACCGCTCCCTAAGAAGTTAAGGTTTCGAGGCTGACGTTTGGCAACCCGAACCTTCAGTCACTCCACAGATTTTCTATGGGATTAAGGTCTGGAGACTGGCTAGGCCACTCCAGGACCTTAATGTGCTTCTTCTTGAGCCACTCCTTTGTTGCCTTGGCCGTGTGTTTTGGGTCATTGTCATGCTGGAATACCCATCCACGACCCATTTTCAATTCCCTGGCTGAGGGAAGGAGGTTCTCACCCAAGATTTGACGGTACATGGCCCCGTCCATCGTCCCTTTGATGCGGTGAAGTTGTCCTGTCCCCTTAGCAGAAAAACACCCCCAATGTTTCCACCTCCATGTTTGACGGTGGGGATGGTGTTCTTGGGGTCATAGGCAGCATTCCTCCTNGATTGACAGTTCTTTTGTGTTTCTTCCATTTGCGAATAATCGCACCAACTGTTGTCACCTTCTCACCAAGCTGCTTGGCGATGGTCTTGTAGCCCATTCCAGCCTTGTGTAGGTCTACAATCTTGTCCCTGACATCCTTGGAGAGCTCTTTGGTCTTGGCCATGGTGGAGAGTTTGGAATTTGATTGATTGATTGCTTCTGTGGACAGGTGTCTTTTATACAGGTAACAAACTGAGATTAGGAGCACTCCCTTTAAGAGTGTGCTCCTAATCTCAGCTCGTTACCTGTATAAAAGACACCTGGGAGCCAGAAATCTTTCTGATTGAGAGGGTCAAATACTTATTTCCCTCATTAAAATGCAATTCCATTTAGAACATTTTTCACATGCATTTTTCTGGATTTTTTTGTTGTTATTCTGTCTCTCACTGTTCAAATAAACCTACCATTAAAATTATAGACTGATCATTTCTTTGTCAGTGGGCAAACGTACAAAATCAGCAGGGGATCAAATACTTTTTTTCCCTCACTGTATGCTCATCATGTCTTAGCAGGATCAGATGTGACAGGTGTCCCAGCACGGTCAAACACCCAGGGAAGACCAGTCTACAGAGCTCAGGTGAATTTTGCAATATTTTATAACAATCAGAGAATGGATAGAAAGTTCCCTCTTGAGTTGATGGGTAGGCTACAGTCTGGGATCTGTGAATTATTGGTCATTTCAATTACTGAACCATTGATTATATTCTTGGATAATATAATGTATAAATGTACACCAAGGTAATTCTATGTCATGCCTCATTTGAGCAGGATCAGATGGTGACTGGCGTCTCAGCAGGGTCAGGCAACCAGGGAAGACCAGTCTGTGATGGCGCTGAGGTGAACTATTCTCTCTGTGCAGCAAACACTGGACGAACCAGAAGCTTCAAAGATTGAAACTATATTAAGGCAGTGTGACAAACCTCTAAAGTTAACTTCCAAACTGTATCAAGTGTTGATAGAGGCTTTTACCGATTACACAAAAATGTGAGGAAGACCTGGGAGACACTATTGATGATGATGAATGGATACAGGTATGTTTGAATGCCCAGTCATTTTCATATAATCTAAGACATAAATTACTACAGTGAAACTGAATATCATGCACTCAGAAATGTAATTCCTGGGCTGGAAGTGTAAAGCACAAAAGGGACATATTTGCATATGTTATGCTCTTGTGAAGGCTGGCTGAATTCTGGCAAAGAGTATGTTTTTTTATCTCAGCATGTCTACAGATTCTCCCTTCTCCCTGTTTTTGTTTGCTTGGAAATGTTGATACCGGAGACTGTTATCAGAAGAAACTGTGTTACCAAGCATTTATAGCAGCTAAGAAATGCATTGCCATTCATTGGAAGGTTGGTTATCCTCCCACAATGTCACAATGCATGGCAGAAATGTCAAGCTATGTATCACTAGATTTGATTAATTACCAGATGAAGGGTATACTGGGCAACTTACATAAGGTCTGGATGCCTTATATGGAATACTGTACGACTAAAGGAGTCTGTAGTGAAAACATGCCCACGTCAGGGGAGATACCTATTTAGGCAATCCCTAGCTGCTGGGCTGCTCAGTCCTGGCCCTGGGGGTCTGCCGTACTGTTGGTTGTCACTCTGGCCTTGGCCTAACACCTGAAACCAATAATGAATGTTTCACTAACATCCTAAAGCTGAGTGTGATGTGTTGGGGTGCCACTGGGCGGTGGACCCCTAGGGGCAGGACAGAGCGATCCAGCTATATTGTGTGCAAAATAAAAGAGCTCTACAGTACTATAAGACCTATGATGTGAATTATAGTGTCCTCTGTAATTCTTGGGACAGTGAACCATTTTTTCTTATTTTGTCTCTAAACTCCTAAAGTTGGATTTGAAATCAAACCATGACTATGAGGTTAAAGTGCAGACTGTCAGCTTTCATTTGAGGGTATTGTCATCCATATCAGGTTAAATGTTTAGTAATTACAGCACTTTTTGCACATAGTCCCACCATATAAGGGGAGCACAAGCATTGGGACAAATTCACTTCTGTGTGTATTAAAGTAGAAAAAAGTTAAGTATTTGGTCCCACATTCCATAGCACGCAATGACTACATCAAACTTGTGACTCTACAAATTGGATGCATTTGCAGTTTGTTTTATTTGCGTTTCTGATTATTTTGTGCCCAATAGAAATTAATGGTGAATAATGTATTGTGTCATTTTGAAATCACTTTTATGGTGAATAAGTATCTAATGTTTCAAAACACTTCTACATTAATGTGGATGCTGCCATGATTACAGATAATCCTGAATGAATCGTGAATAATGATGAGTGAGAAAGTTACAGAAGCACAAATATCATACCCCCAAGACATGCTAACCTCACCATTACAATAACAGGGGGGATTATCATTTTTGGGGGTATGATATTTGTGCGTCTATAACTTCCTCACTTATCATTATTCACGATTCATTCAGCATGATCCATAATCATGGTAGCATCCGCATTCATGTAGAAGTGTTTAGAAACATATTCTATTCCTATTTACAATAAAAGTGACCCCAAAAAGATCATATTAGATTGTGCAGAAATGCAGGAAATGAGCTTTACATGCCCTGAGGGAGGACCCCCAGACCCCTCACCAGGTTATGTCCCCCCCCCCAATTCTGTGGCCTCGGACCCCGGCATCTTCGTTGACCTCCCGTTTTCCTTGGCGACTCCCGCCAAGGAAGGGTCTCGTTACCCCCCGGAATCTCTTCCCAGGTCCAGAACACCTTCTCCTCCACCATAGGGGCACGCTGCTTGGTCCTTGTGTGGTGGGTTATTCAGTCACGATCTCCTTCAAAAACGAACCAAGGCGCAGCGTGCATAGCGTTCCACATATTTATTTCATGTGAAACCTTCAAAACAACAAAAGACGGCTGACCAGACAAAATGTGTAGCGCACAGGCACTAACAACATACAAACATTCAATAACCCACGAAACAGGTGGGGGAGAGGACAAACTAAGTATGGTCCCCAATTAGAGGTAACGACAATCAGCTGCCTCTAATTGGGAACCATCCAAAACCAAACATAGAAATAATAACATAGAACAAAACCCCCCTTGGTCACATCCTGACCAAAACACCATAGAGAAGCCAGAGGGCTATCTATGGCCAGGACTTGACACTGGCAGAGCCCAAGGTGCCAAACTACCCTACCTCACATCTCTACTGTATATGCCACGTACAGTACGTCACCCTCATCTCCACACCCCTAAACCTCAAATTATTTATGGTACACAAACCCTCCCATGCACCATTTCCCCTCCTCCTAACATAGCCTGTCTAATCTTAGCCAGAAGGAGATAGCCTGCAGTGCCATCAATGGAGAGAGAGCTCAAAAAGACAGCATCAGCAAGATCACGTACTACACATATCAGCATATCAACGTCTGTAATAGTAGGAGACGTGGAGACATGCATTGCATCTTGAGGGTGAGTTTATATGGCTGTGCTGAAGTGCCAGTGAGAATACTGCTCTCGTGGATCAGGTTCATATTCCTTAGTGCACACAGTTGCAAACATAAGATAAAAAATAAGCTTCTCTTATTGGACGAGGCCAGGTAGTCCCTCCCTGTTTCAGTAAGTTTTCTTCCGTTTGGTGCCTAGTAAATACAACCCTCTGCAGCCTCACACGTGTCAGGTTTCCATTCCAAATTTGTCTTAATGACTAAATTGGGGCAATTAATTAGCTTGATTATTGGTGTTAACCTCATCCCCTTCCACATGGTTCCTCTCAATACAAACCAGTCGATACATACGGCAGTCAGAAACTAATCTAATACTGCACCCTTTGATACACTGCTTACCAAGACGTATTCATAATCACATGGATTGTCTGATGAAAGAGTATTGGTTTTCTCAGTCAACGAGAGAAAGAGAGAGAGAGTGACTAAACAAGGAAGCCATGATGAAATGTAGAGTAACTATGGAGATAGAGAGTAACGGTTTGCTTCCTCGTTTCACCTCGGTTCCGCTCCATTTCTCCAGTCCATTGACCAGAAGCATGCAGTTTTTCAGTTTGTCAGTGAGCTCAGATGGAGAGGAAACTTTACTAATGTCCCAACAGCCCTTCAAAGCCCCAGCCAGCCAGTCTGCCTCAACCTCAGCCCCTCGTTGTGTCTCTGTAGTGGGATGCGGAGGGAGGGAGTGTGGTGCTGGAGCTGGAATCATCCTGATAATATCCTGCTACTACAGGTCTGATGGATGCAGCCCTGTCAGTGGAGCCAACTGTTCCTGCACGACGTGGGCCAAGCCTGACTTTAATGGATGCCTCACACATTCCCAATGAATTCCTAAGAATGTTTCCTTTCCCCATCCTCTGCCACTGCTGTCTCACCAAATGCAATGCAGGCGGCTGTCTGGAGGAAGAAAGGAGGGAGGGAGTGGAAGAGGGAGCGAGAGATAAAGTGGAAGAGAAATTAGGTTTGCTAGCCCACGGAGCAGGTAATGTGGCCAGGAGAGTAGCTAAACTGAAAAATTCTACAGTGCCTCAACAGGGAGCTCACACCAACAGAGAACAAGAACAATTTAGAAACAATTCATTTAGAAAAGGCGAAAGTTCTAAACCAAACCATATTGATTAAACATTACTTATTTTTTCATCTCTGCTCCAACACACAGTTCCCAAACACTATTACAACAAGCTAAGATCCAAAAGCTTCTAAAGTTGCACTCAATTAGCATTTTCTGTGAATACAACGGATGGAATAAACAAAAGGGAGAATAAAGCCAGACTGTTCTTTAAAGGGAGCGTGCTAAAGGGAAAACAACAGAACTAAACACAGTGGGAGTCCCATGACAGCTTTAAGAGCTCATAACAGAGCTCTTATTTATTTAGAACAGGGCTGTTGCATGCTTTGTATAATTAATGAAGATCCTGCTCACACAGAGTAGACTGTATGGATGCCACTTTATTCTCTAGATACTGTAGAACACTACGTTTGACCAGAGCCCTTCACCCAATTCCTTATGTAGGGTAATGCACTACTTCTGATCAGGATGCAGCTTCAACGCACATATGGTATCATTATAGACTAATCAAAGCTATGGACACATAGGCATGGAGCCATTATGACTCAACCATGGGGACCTCATCATCCAACTGTGGATCATCATCATGGTGTTTACAGCATGAGGTGTGAGGTAGTCATTGCTGCCCAGCCCCCCGCTATGCCAGACTACGCATTGGAGAGGTAGTTTAGCTGACTCATCAACCAATGTTAACTTTAAAGATGAACTAAACAAACACACCTGGCGTTAATTCAAAAGCACTTGTGTGACTGTTGTGAAGTTAACTAGCGGGAATCAGGTTTGAATGAAATGGATGGGAGGATGGACGGAGAATTGGCATTGCAAGGAGAAGGACACAGGAAACTGTCTCTGAATTAATGAAAACCCTTCAGAAGTTTCGAACACATTGTCTCAAAAATGTGACGAAGTGGATCATCTTTTGTCCATCCATCTCCTCCACAGCTCTTTGGGCAGGATTCCATTGGGCAGGATGGGCAGAAACATCAGGAATACATGGAATATCCAACATGGTGCCATACTACTTGTATAAACTTTTAATGTCCTTTAGGTTTGGTGAAGTTTCCGTCTTGGACTCACTGAAAAAAATTGACATCCAGTTTTCGTCATGTATGGTTGGTGCAGTATTTTGCTGCTGCACAAGAGTTCAGCCGTTCTCCATCTGAGAAGAGATGCTGCCGTGGAGACCATCCTGACCCCCGACCCCTTCCCCCGTCCTGACCCCGTGCACGAGCAGATGAGCCTGGAGTGGTGAATAAGAGATAGCCGAGCGGTCCCAGAGTCCGGGCCTACTGACCTCTCAGTATTACCGTGCCGCCAAAGGAAAGCAAACACATAATTTATCTGCCCGCCAATGCAAAGACTATCTCCCATAGGAACTGGAGCGGGCAGCCTGATGCATCCATGTGACAGGGTGACCTGGCATTAGCTAGGCCAAAACACTGCAGAGATACAGCTCGGGCCAACCCAGGTCCAGGCCAGCTACATTTACACTTCCTAGTGGATACGAGCTAGCCTGGTCCCAGATCTGTTTGTCCTGTCTTGACAATTCCTATGGTCATTGGACAACAATGACTATAGGAGTTGGCAAGACAGCACAAACAGTTCTGGGACCAGACTAGATAGGGCATCATTATTTAAAACAGCTTCAGCAATAGCAGCGCTGGTCAATCATAGAGCGAGAGAGTCCAATTAAAGACTGTGTAATATATAACACATGACAATGCTTTGATTGCAGCCGGGTGATGTGATGAGCATTTACAGTGTTCCTGATGTGCTGATCAGGAATATGGGATAGCGTAATCAAGTCATGTGCTTGCAACGGATAAAGTGCTGACACTAAATGCCACTTTGAGTGCTGTTTTGTCCTTGATGTCTGGTTTTAAGACTGAAGGGAGAGAGAGGGGCGAAGGAGGGCCAGGATGATGTTTTTGTTGCTGTAAAGATGCTAACTAAGGGGTGTTTGAGACACGGCTATGGTCGGAAGCTCATGTTTCAGAAATTGGTTGGGACTGATGAGAAAGCCATGAGAAGGTACTGAGACTACTGTGCTGGAGTCTGGATACAACAATCACAGTCTGCATCCTGCAAATGCCCACTCTAGAGTCTTAAAGCCGTGCGGAGCAGTAGATGAACACAGTCCTGCACATTCAGCTCTTAACTCTATTACGACACTTTTTTCACGTCCCCAACCACTGTGGTCTGATGCAATGTTGTCTTAATAAATCACAGGAGAGACTTTATGACCACAGTGCAGGTGTATTTCTTCATCCCCTTTTAGAAAAAGCTTTGCATGCAAGCAGCTGAATTCTAATTGAGCGATGGCAAATCCTACAGTATCTTAACCTATCTCTGCTTTTACATCTGACGCATTCAGGTGTTCTGCTCATCTTCTTCATTCCAGCACTTTTTCATTAAAGACCATTGAGGCGAATGCTAGCATACCATTCCACACTGGTAGCATAACATTCCACTCCATTCCACACAGTGCTATCCCCAACCCCGACTCATTCAGAAGCCCAGAGAAGCCAGTCAGCTAATGGCTCTCCTCCATGCTGTCCTCTGGTACTCACTGGAGAGGTGTGTTGGGGAGAGGATCTCTGCCTGCTTCTGATCAGTCTCTGTCAAAACAACTAAGGCCACACAAGATGACACCCAGTTAGAGCTCTGCCAGCCGCCTGCAGTTAAACAAAACAGACTGTGGATGGAGGAGAAATGAGAGGCTAGGGGAAGGAGAGTAGTGGTGGTGGTGATGGGGCTTGGATACATTAAAGGAAAGGGACAAAAGAGGGAAAAAAAAGGAGCCATTTTGACACCATTAAGCCTCGACGTAGCAGACTGGGGATTCCATATCAGATCCTTACTCTCTCTTGTTTTGTATTTTCCTGAGAGGATTGGACATTACTCCAGCTGGACGACCAATTTGAGCGACTACAGTGCAGGGCTGCTGCCTACACGTCCTACTATTGGTCTGGTACTTTAGCTCTAGTGCCTCTAGTGACAGCAGCCAGTGATCAACGACCCAGCTAATAGTGGTGTAGAGCAAAGAGGCATCCTTCACTGGGAGGGCTCTCAAATCAATCTGAACAGAGAGCGGGCCGTCGGTGCAGCCCCCACACTCAGACACATAGTATATGTGTGTGTGTGTGCCTGTGTGTGTGTGTGTGTGTGTGTGTGTGTGTGTGTGTGTGTGTGTGTGTGTGTGTGTGTGTGTGTGTGTGTGTGTGCCTGTGTGTGTGTGTGTGTGTATGCGTGGTGTGTGACCAGCTGCCAGACAAACCCTGCTGGACCCAGGCAGTGACTGCTGCTGACTAGAGGTGTTTCCAGACAGACAAACAGACATATAAGCCTGTTAATTACAGCTGAGTGGACAGGGGCCATGCTGCCACACAGTCGGCCTGCAAGGGGAGAGACGTGCTACCTGGGACACACACACACACACTGGATCAGAGGGTAGGGGGGCAGAGAGGGGAGCAGGGATACCCCTCTGAGATGAATGCCCAGGGGTGGGAAGAGTGTGGTTATGGAGGGTTGGCATGGGGCAACACTTATGCTGATGCTGACAGATGTTGTATTTTTGTGACATACACACATAAGTAAGCATGCACACACAGACACACACACCCATACGGGGACATGCGCACACACACACACACACACACATACACACACACACTTTAGACCATATATTCTCTGCTAAATAACATATTATCCTTGCAAATCACTGCAAATAGAACCAGCCCCGTCTCTGGACTGCTGTATTTAGTCCTTCTCTCTATGACTTTTCTGCATTTCCCCTCTTCTGTTATTCTGCAGGATGATAGTTATTTACAAAAGGGAATTGGTTACAACCCCACCAGTCTAAATTTGTCAAACAAAACTGCAAAGCAAATCAAATCACTGAGGAGAAGTTGACTGCAAAGATTCTGTGTGGCACGGCTAAATGCTGATTGTTTAACAAATGCATCACTCTGAGACAACACATAGAAACAAGTGTGTGTGTGTGCTCTCTCAATGCTCTTCTCGGTTACTGACTTGCTGATGTTTCAACACGGCAAACAAATGGGTTTGGATATGTGCCTGTTTATACTCCCTTGCTAACATACAGTAATGGCAATGGGAAAAGAAATTACATTTTCAAAGTGCAATTTTCCCGTCACTAACATGACAACTATTGGAAAATGGATGTCCCTACACCCTCCATTTAAGGAACAAGCTTCACTTCTAAACACAACCCTGACTGGAAAAAAACTCTCTTTCTCTATTCTTCCATCTCTCCTTTCTGCGCTCACTTTCATCAATGAGTAAATTGAACAGAGAATCTCACATATCTAAAGGAGTATAATGGGTCTTCCATGCAAAACCATTCTAGTGGGGCATTGGCAATCTCATTACTGAATGCAGAACTACTGAAAAGTCTACAGGTTGAACATTTGACCTGCTATAAACTCAGCAAATTGAAACTTTAATCAAACGGCTGGAGTTTTCAATGGAGTTTTTCCCTCCAGGGTATAGAGTGTGGATGAAGGACCAAAGTAGGACTGGGAGGCCCCTCCTAACGAAGATCAGTTTCAGATTGAAACGTTGTCAATAAAGAGGTGAATTGGGAGCTTTAACAGTGTGCGGGCCTTCTTGTTCTATACTACTCTTCTCCAGACCAGAGAACAGCCATTAACCACCTGGAACAGTGTGTGTGTTTTTAAGTGTGTGTGTGTGTGTGTGTGTGTGTGTGTGTGTGTGTGTGTGTGTGTGTGTGTGTGTGTGTGTGTGTGTGTGTGTGTGTGTGTGTGTATGTGTGTGTACATGTGCACCATCTACAGAGGAAGTGTGCTTTAACCTCAGCCCTCTTCTAAGCTGCTGTAGCTCATTCTGCTCAGCTCAGCCAATTCCAGTATCCCCTCACTATAGGAGAGTCTTTGTTGATATCAGACAGGTAGCTTCTGCTACAGAGCCTGCAAATTCTCCAATCACTGCAAGGTTGACTCCCAACACAAACACTAAATCCACCTAGATACAGTTCAGAAAGGTGACTCAGGACACTAACTAACAGAGTAGCACAATAAATAGGATCTGCCTGATCTCAGTGTGTATCTTGTACATGAGAATATCAGTCTGTAGAAATGAGAACATAATAATGGCATATATTGCATTAGAACAAAAAAAATCAAGAAACATGAGCTTGTGAGCTTTTG
Source organism: Hucho hucho (assembly GCA_003317085.1). Classification (NCBI taxonomy): domain Eukaryota; kingdom Metazoa; phylum Chordata; class Actinopteri; order Salmoniformes; family Salmonidae; genus Hucho; species Hucho hucho. The sequence goes on along the minus strand of QNTS01000249.1, from coordinate 307,386 downwards.
CCTTCAGGAAGGCAGACGGAGAAAGAGGATTAAAAAATGGGTTTCGTTCTGGAAAATATGAAAACTTAATTACATTTTCTATGCAGAACAAAACACCTCTACTCCTTTTTTGAAGCCACAATATTTAAGAGAAATGATTCACTAAGGCAAGCCGCATAAAGCTTTCTGTATCTTTTTAACATGTTAATGAGCATCTCTTTGAATTACACAAGGGGGAGAAACTAATAACTAATATCAATAGCAGCACAAGCCGATAGCGAGCAGGCAGATTGCATTCACAAAGCCGCCAAATAGAAATTGAGAGGCGCCACAACTGGGGTCCGAGAGGGATTTGAATGAAATTAATTACATTACTTTCCATTCTTCCATAAATCCAACGCGATTCGTCTTGGTCTCCCAACCAGACCCAGACAAGGCAGATAGACATATGATTAGAGTTGGGCTTCTTGTAATAGGTTTCCGACAGACTCTGGGCTTCAGAAATACCAGCACTCAGAAGGAATGTGTCAGGCGGAGTACCCCAGGAATTATTATCTGTAATGGGGGCTTGAAGAGCGTACAGTATGTTACTCCTTCTATGTCTCTCTGCTATGGCAACTGTTTTTCTTCTCTAAGATCTTCCAAAATATAATATATAAGACCTCTAGGTTTTTCACCATACATCAAAACACAACCCCAATCAACCCACTCAGAAAACATACAGCTTCTCTGGGAACTAAGTGTTCTGAAGACATGAAGGAATGCCTCATCCATCTGTGCCCTTGACAAGTGTTCTCTGTTTAAAGGCTTATGGGTGTCTGTTGGACGGCAGGACATACCAGGGCTGGGAGCCCAGAACTCTGACATGGTGCCATCCACTACCACGTCATACTCTTCAGTCAATAAGAAGTTGATGAGAGGGGGAGGGAGGGGAAGAAAGAGTTTGGAGTGGCTCCATTCAGTGTTCAAAGTATCTCTCTTTCTCTCTTTCTCTCTTTTTCTCTCTCTCTCCTTTCCTGTGTAGCGACTCTTGTCTCTATTTAGCAGTAACAGATTCTGCTGTGCTTGAGGAAGCATCGGCGACAATGAGAGCTTTGGTCCTGTAGCAGTCACGGTGCTGAAAGACTGCAGCCTCCTACACTCCAGATCCCCTTGGGAGGTTGCTTTCTCTCTCTGTGTGAGGATTAACTGTTCTAGATAAGAAACCACTAGCAAATTGGTGAAACAAACAGCTAGTATTCTTCCCCTATAGGTTTCAGTCAGAATCACTATCCAATTCCAGCCTGAGCAGCACACAGACCATTTAATTTGCCACCTGAGCCATATCACTAAACATGGATGCATCCAACCAAAATGGTCACCAAATAAGAGAGGGGAGAAAGATATTCAATCCCCAATATTTGAAGAAGCCCCTTTGTGCTCCACATTAAAAGAGAAAAACAGTTACTAGATGTCATGATTTATTGATGGTGTTTAATAGGCAAAATGCCCACATTGAATTATGCATTCGGGGTCTGTTACTCCAATGAATATTCACAAGCTGTGTCTGCTTAGAGTTATCTAGTAACCCCTCGCTGCCTTGTTGGCTGCTCGCCTTTGTCTGTATGTTGTTAGCCAATGGCACATCTGTGCCTGCAGCCTGACACTGTGGTTAGCCAATGGCACATCTGTGCCTGCAGCTTGACACTGTGGTTAGCCAATGGCACATCTGTGCCTGCAGCCTGACACTGTGGTTAGCCAATGTGGTTAATGCCACAGCATTGCTAATGTCAAATGAAAGCCAACAGCCTGCTACAGCTTGGGTACACCTCAGCTCTGCTCTGCCAGGCCAGAGGCTTGAGAACAGCCTGAGATTCTCCTGACAGGCCCCCTCAGCAGAAACATAATGTTCATTAAGGTGATGAAACGTCGCTGGGATTCTGGCAATAGGAGGGAGACTGGCAAAAAGCCAGAGCAGCAAATCAAATCAAATTTTAGTGGACACATACACATGGTTAGCAGATGTTATTGCGAGTGTAGCAAAATGCTTATGCTTCTAGAACCGACAGTGCAGCAGTATCTAACAGGTAATATCTAACAAATTCCACAACAAAACCTAATATCTAACAAATTCCACAACAAAACCTAATATCTAACAAATTCAACAACAAAACCTAACACACACAATCTAGTAAAGGAATGGGATAAGAATATATAAGTATAAAATATATGGATGAGCAGTGACAGAGCGGCTAAGATGCAATAGATAGTACACAATAGATAGTGAAGGATACAGTATATACATATGAGATGAGTAATGTGAGATATGTAAACATTATTTAAGTGGCATTATGTGAAAGGCTATGTGCCCACAGTAGACCCCAGACAGTGGGATTCATACACATACACATGAGCGTGCAGACACACACGTACAATTACACATGCATGCACAGTGAACTTCACACACACAAACACACTCACAGAATTAAAGTTACATGTAGGCTGCTGTGAGCATTTTCACTGATTAATTGGATCAGGGCTGTCTAAGTCTCTAAATTAGTCTTTCTTTGTGTCTGTCGGCATAACACCCTATCCCCCCACCACCAATAATGAGCACCATTTTGTACTGCATGTATGAATGGGGTATTGCTTTCAGCAGGAACACTGGCCGGCACCATTGACCATCTGAACCCTCTGCAGCCATTTGGATACCCTGCAGTTTCTCATGTTCCTAAGAAAAAGTTCTGGAGTGATTTTGTTAATTCAACAGACAGAGGCTGCTTCATTAAGTCAATATTAATTTACTACATGAGTGAAACCTAAAAAAAAACGCTATTTCATTGGCTTGGATGCTACTCAAGTGCAAAATTGAATTCTCTTGGTTCACGTCGCTCGCTACAAGTGTCGGTGCTAAGCTGTGTGCAGCCGAGCAGGGCGGCACATTATTGAAAGACGGAGCGAGTCAACCCATGCAAAAGCAGATAATACTCTGAATTCTCCCCAATCTGTTTTTCAGCCCCTTATGATGACAGCATTTCTGAGCAGCTTTTGGCACTCGTCGGCATCTTTGGAAAACAGCCACCGGGGAGCAGTGTGCAGCTAACTCTCTGATGGGATATTGTGCCTCTGTTGTGCATTGGTGAAAAGAAGAAAAATGGAGCAGCAACCGAATTAGCGGTGCCACAGAACACCTTTATTGAGATGAGTTTAGTGGTGTCAGCAAGCTAGCCTTTGAACCTGGAGAGAGAGAGAGAGAGAGATCTGATATAAGTGATTCTCAAACCTTCCATAACAAAGCCCTCACCGACAGAGAGATGAACTTGGAGAAGAGTCCCCTCTGTCAGCTGGTACAGGGACTCTGCTCACAAACACAAACTGACCTCACAGAGCCCAAGGACAGCAACACAATTAGATCCAATCAAATCATGAGGAAACAAAACCAAAAAATATTTGACACATTGGAAAGAATCAACAAAAACCAGAGCATGGAATGTTATTTGGCCCTAAACAGAGAATACAAAGCAGCAGAATACCTGACCACTGTGACTGATCCAAAATGAAGGAAAGTCTCAGTGAGCATGGCCTTGCAATCAAGAGAAACCGCCATCGGCATAACTGGCTCTCAAGAGATGTAATAGGTCCTGTGTGTAGCTGGTGTATAGGAGTCAGGCGCAGGACAGCAGATATGAGTAAAAAACATATTTGCTCAAAATATCACAAAATACAACTCAAAAATATCGAGCCCACAAATAACGGACCGTATTAACATACAAACACTCACAAACAAACATGGGGGAACAGAGGGTTAAATAATGAACAAGTAATTGTGGGATTGAAACCAGGTGTGTAAAACAAGGAAAAACCAATGGAAAATGAAAAGTGGATCGGCAATGGCTAGAAAACCGGTGACGTCGACCGCCGAATGCGGCCCGAACAAGGAGAGGGACCGACTTCGGCAGAAGTCGTTACAAGAGAAGAAAGGCTATGTGCCCACTGCCCACAAAAGGAGGTGGAAACCGAGCTACACTTCCTAACCTCCTGCCAACTGTATGACCATATCAGAGACACATATTTACCTCAGATTACACAGACCCATAAATTATTTGAAAACAAATCCAATCTTAATAAACTCTCATATCTATTAGGTGAAATACCAGTGTGGCACCACAGCAGCAAGATGTGTGACCTGCAGCCACAAGAAAAGGGAAACCAATGGAGGACAAACACCATTGTAAATACAACCTACATGTTGATTTATTTTCCCTTTCATACTTCAACTATTTGCACATTGTTACAACATTGCCAATAATATAACATTTGAAATGTCTATATTCTTTAAAAACTTTTGTGAGTGTAATGTTTACTGTTAATTTTTATTGTTTATTTCCCTTTTACTTCTTGTCTATTTCACTTGCTTTGTTTCCCATGACAATAAAGCCATTTGAACTGAAACTGAATTGAGAGAGAGAGCGAGAGAGAGAGAGAGAGAGCGAGAGAGAGAGAGAGAGAGAGAGAGAGAGAGAAAATGGAAGATACAATTTAAAAGAGAGAAAGAGAGAGATGGAAATCGAGAGTGAAAGACAGAGAAAGAGAAAGAGACAGAGAGAGGAAAGAGAGAGAGACAGAGACAAGAGAGATAGATAGAATGGCCCCTGTCTCACTAACAGGATTAGAGCTGATCGTCTTTTTTTTAGGGATCGTTCCAGTTTCCACAAGTGCCACCCAGGAAACCCAGGGAACTCTGATGGCCCCCCAACACGGGTCAGAGACAGGACGGAACGATTTTCCAGGCGCACATGTACACATATGACTGCTCAACCAGGTGAAGGGAAAAAAGAATAATGCAGCAGTTGAGGTGTTTTGATGTCCCCAATTTCACTACGTGACAAGGCCCCTCTCCCTGCAGTCTATCAACCAGCATATCCCTCCTGCTTCTGCTGCTTTCTCTTTCTGACACGCTTTGAAAATATAACACTGAAAATACATATGTAGCCTATGCTGTTTAGCTGGATCATATCTTTGTCAGACACAAAGGCATGTTGGAGTCTGACGCCATAGCCTCCACCAGCGCTCGGGCTCACACTTTTATCAGTTTGAGCAGGAGGCAGGAGTTGTTCGTTTTCAGACAGCAAAAAGTATACAAACACACAGCCAGCCAACACACAGACATGTTTGACAGAGCACCATCAAAGATAACGTCTCAGGTTCCATCTCGGCTAGCTAGTTGTCATTGCTTCAGGATTTACAGACAGGGCTCCCTGCTAGTCAACTTCACACAGCCTGTTCTCATAGACTAGACGTAACATAGTAAATGTAAAGCCGAGACACACAAATTATTTTGATATGTTACATTTGGTATGGTTACATAAGACAAAAGGTCACATAAAGATACAATATGTAACTTTTTGGGGCAACTTGACCAAATTCATATAGAAATGTGCGTTATAGATATGTAATTCTCATTGAAAGCAAGTCTAAGAAGCGGTAGATCTGTTCTATGTGCGCTATTTCTATGCTTCCCATTTTTAAGTTTCGCTTTTGCATCTTTTACTTTCGGGTTTTGTACACCAGCTACAAACAGCTGAAAATACAATATTTTTGGTTATGGAAAATATATTTCACAGCGGTTAAGATGGTACAATGATTCTGTACACTATACTTGCTTGTTGTGTCACATAAACTGAAATTAGGCAAACTATTAGAATTTTTGCAACCAGGAAATGGTCAGAGTAAATTCTGCATAGTGCATCTTTAAGGCAAAAACGACAAGAGGGTGGTTGGTCAGGGTGGATGGGTAGGAGTATAACTCAAACTTCTAGCAACCTAAAGGTTGTGTGTTCGATTCCCATTATGGACAACTTTAGCATTTTAGCAACTTTGCAACTACTTAGCATGTTACCTAACCCTTCCCCTAACCCTTCCCCTAACCCTAGTCGTAACCCTTTAACCTAACTCCTGTCCCCAACCCTAACTCCTAGCCTAGCTAACTTTAGCCACCTAGCTAATGTAAACCTCATAAAATTGGAATTCGTAACATTTCAAACATACTGCAAATTCGTTTATACAAATTACAATTTGTAGCATATCATACGAATTGTAATTCATAGCATATCATACGAATGGATGACTGACATCCACAAATTAATACATACCATACAAAACGTACCATATCATACTAAATGGAGTGTCTCCGGTTTTACGAAAGACTAGAATCTCTACTAGGAATCTCTACTCTACTCAAGCTTGCTCAGATTCTCATCCTGTTGGTTTCGACAAGGTCGATGTTCTTTTAATTGACTCGTCAACAATTAAGTGGCTTTATAAGAGAGCCGATAAGCTATTAAAACATCCCCTTAAATTGCTCTAAATGTGTCACATTTAAACACGTTAATACATTTTCTGTCGCACCGCTGCCGTGGTGATGGCGGTGACTTTGCAGACCACAACATCATGCAAAGCAGAGATTATTCACACATGACTAACAGTTAGATCATAAAGGGACAGACAAGTATCATTCTTCAAATTTCATTCAGTCAAGCATGAACTTTTCCTCTTAGCTAAGAGTGGCTAATTGTTGTATCAACAATGATTCTACATATGTTATAACATGGTTGGAAAGGGTTTAATCATGTAAAAGCATGGCTAAAACTTTTCATAATAAAATTACATTTGAAATTAAAACCATGATGACAATTTAGCCTAGCTTTAAGACAACCAAAATAAAGGCAGCAAACAAAAATGTGTGTGGGGGGGGACCCTGAGTGTAGTGATAGGCCAATGTTCACATGGAAAACTATGCACAGCCTAACATTTAATTACAGTGGTAGAAAATACGTTTCATATCGCTCGTTTTGTCATGTGAAGATAACATATCCTAATCCTTATTGAGCTACTTACTGTAGACTATTCTACATGATAACGACGAACCAAGATACCGGTTTCTCCAGCTTCCCATTAAGCGACTCCAAAAAGACAAATCCTAATGTAACATACTAGAATAGGCTATTTAACAGTAATACACATTGTTCTCACCTTTTAGGAGGTGAGTTGCTCTGGTGTATCTGTCTAGTCCTCGGGAATGTAGAGCGATGCTGCCTGAGAAACGTTGGTCTGATTCGTTGCAGGTGTTCCGTTATTTGCGAGCCACAGTCAGAGGTGAACCATCAAGCGGCACCAAAACGGTATAAAGTGTAGGAAGAAAACGAAAGAATCGCCTTTTGGAGAGGTCCAAAAGACAAAAATGGGGTATCTCTCAGTGTATAGCCTAGTTGGTGTCCATCCTATCACGCAGAGAGAAGAGAGGCAGACAATAATAATAAGTGATCCGAGTGAGAACGATGCTCACTTCCCCAGAAGCCAAGCGCTACTGAACAAAAGAGCGCAGATACGCGCTNGAGGGAGGGAGGGAGATGTAAATTGGCACATCTGCCCTATTACTGTATAATCCCGTTTGGCTATTTTGAGTGCCACGATTAAATAGCCTGGGGGATAATGTTACCTTGTAATGCAGATTCACCTTGACTTTGCGGAGTAAGGAAGTTAGACGTATAATTTTATTAATGATGACATCTTAGATTCATAATTAGCCCTACTCTTGTTTCTGAAGTAAAACATATTAATTTTAGGCTTAAAATACGTTTGATATCACACTTTACTGACAGGCTTGTCTCTCTTCCAAACATCACTTAATTAAGACCTAACTACTAAACGATCAACTACTCAGACAGGCATATAATACACTTCACTGTCAATATGTTAAAACGTTAGTAAAGGTACGTGTCACCAACCAAAACATTCAGCTAATTGCAATTAATGCTAAAGTCATGAGTTATTAGCTCTTATAAATTGAATGAGCTGATATTATTGTCAAGCCTTCTTGAAGTCTACAGAAATCATTAAGAGCTGTCTCCCAACACACCGCTTTACCACGCTGAGAATAATGATCCCCACGAGACGCCATGGTGCCGCGAGGGGGAGATTACTCGCCCTACTAATTCACAGCCCACCAGATACACTTTCAATATTGCTTGTTCTTTTAAAAAAGAGGGAACAACTTTTTTTCTGCAGAGGGCTTTTTTGAAACGTACGCGGTTTGTTCTTGGAGTGTAGAAATTGGGATTTTAGAAAATCTCCTTGTGATACATTGAACTAGTAACCTATTCTAAACAATATGCTGGTGTTGAGTTTCAGACTTTCCAACCTGGCGAATTGTGGGCCTATTGAGACGGCTCTACACCGCCCTGTGCTACTTTCAGTGCCTAGAATACCTGCGCTGTCCATGGTGCCGAAGTGTTACCAAGCGCCACACGTTGTAGTTCAGGGCTTTCCTTCCAGCACCAAGCGCTTTGCTAGGTTTTCCAACGCACACAGCTACGACAGCTGCTACACGGTCTGTCAAAAGTTAAAGCTGCAATATGTAATTTTTGGGCGATCCAACCAAATTCACTTAGAAATGGGAGTTATAGATCTGTCATTGTCATTGAAAGCAAGTATAAGAAGCGATAGACCTGTTCTATGGTATATATGTTCCATGTCGCTATTTCTATGCTTCCTTTTCTTAAATGCTGTTTTTGCTTCTTTTAATTTCGGTTTTGTACATCAGCTTCAAACAGCTGAAAATACAATATTTTTGATTATGGAAACGATATTTCACAGCGGTTTAGATAGTTTATATACTTGCTTGTTTTGTCACCTAAACTGAAATTAGGCAAACTATTACAATTTTAGCAACCAGGAAATGGCTTTTGAATTTCCAGTCTTTTTATATCTACTGCACTTATCTTTCACTTAAAACACAGCTTTTTTGTGTCCAATAGAGTATGACATTGTATTCAAAGCAAACAATTACTAACCAATTTCCAGTGGCATTTACAGGAAAACAAATGGGCCTTCACCATTGACATTTCATTGCTGATCCGTCATTCTTGAATTGCGGGGACATTTACGTCCCTTGCCTTGGCAACCATGAAAAACACTTTAAAATTACTAATATTTACAAGTCATACATGTTCTGGTTTATAGTGAACTTTTTTATCAATGATAGAACATCATGCAAGTTCTTTACTGCAAATCGTTATGTTTATGCATTGTTTAAAACAGGGTTGTCAAACATATGGCCTGCCAGCTGGATCCGGCCGGTGAGGGGAATCTAATTCGGCCTATAGGTGGTTTGAGTAAAAAAAAATAAAAAATTACAATTACAATTAAAAACCAACTCAATATACTTTAAAACGACTAACAACAAATCGAAACTGTGTAGAAATTATAATGGACCTACATTCATACAGTTTCTGTCCAGCTCATTAATAATTTCACGGACATTGCAATGTATTGCCCTGGCCACATCTGCAGTCTTCATGCCTCCTTGCAGCATGCCTAAGGCACGTTCACGCAGTTGAGCAGGGACCCAGGGCATCTTTCTTTTGGTGTTTTTCAGAGTCAGTAGAAAGGCCTCTTTAGTGTCCTAAGTTTTCATAACTGTGAGCTTAATTGCCTACCGTCTGTAAGCTGTTAGTGTCATAACGACCGTTCCACAGGTGCATGTTCATTAATTGTTTATGGTTCATTGAACAAGCATGGGAAACAGTGTTAAAACCCTTTACAATGAAGATCTGTGAAGTTATTTTGATTTTTACGAATTATCTTTGAAAGACAGGGTCCTGAAAAAGGGACGTTTCTTTTTTGGCTGAGTTTAGTTGAATAACTGTTAAAAAAAAAAATGCTATATCTGTGTCTATATTGCCCATGAGTTTATAGTAGATAGACCTATGGTTGAAGAGAAAATAGCCTAATTAATGAAAAAAATATCTAATCAACAATGGCATCAACCTGTCCAACTATTTACTTTTTTCACAACTGCCACCAGCTTGACGCCAAATCACTGACAACAAATACGTCGTATTGACATACTCAAATAAAGAAAAGTTTGTTAAAAAAACATACAGTCCCAGTCAAAAGTTGACACACCTACTCATTCAAGGGTTTTTCTTTATTTTTGCTATTTTCTACATTGTAGAATAAAGGTGAAGACATCAAAACTACGAAATAACACATGTAGTAACCAAAAAGTGTGAAGCAAATCAAAATATATTTTTATATTTGAGATACTTCAAAGTAGCCACCCTTTCCTTGATGACAGCTTTGGACACTCTTGGCATTCTCTCAACCAGCTTCATGAGGTAGTCACCTGGAATGATTTTCAATCAACAGGTGTGCCTTGTTAAAAGTTAATTTGCGTAATTTCTTTCCTTCTTAATGCATTTGAGCCAATCAGTTGTGTTGTGACAAGGTAGGGGTGGTATACAGAAGATAGCCCTATTTGGTAAAAGACCAAGTCCATATTATGAACAGCTCAAATAAACAAAGAGAAACAACAGTCCATCATAACTTTAAAACATGAAGGTCAGTCAATGCAGAACATTTCCAGAACTTTGAATGTTTCTTCAAGTGCAGTCGCAAAACCTGTCAAGCGCTATGATGACACTGACTTTGATGAGGACTGCCACAGGAAAGGAAGGCCCAGAGATACCTCTGCTGCAGAGGATAAGTTCATTAGTTACCAGTCTCAGAAATTGCAGCCCAAAGAAATGCTTCACAGAGTTCAAGTAACAGACACGTCTCAACTTCAACTGTTCAGAGGAGGCAGTGTGACCAGGCCTTCATTGTCGAATTGTGGCAAAGAAACCACTACTAAAGAACACCAATAAGAAGAAAATACTTGCTTGGGCTAAGAAACACAAGCAATGGACATTAGACCGGTGGAAATCTGTCCTTTGGTCTGATGAGTCCAAATGTGAGATATTTAGTTCCAAGCTCTGTGTCTTTGTGAGTCGCAGAGTAGGTGAATGGATGATCTCCGCGTGTGTGGTTCTCACCGGGAAGCATGGAGGAGGTGTGACAGTGTGGGGGTGCTTTGCTGGTGACACAGTCAGTGATATATTTAGAATTCAAGGCACACTTAACCAGCATTGCTACCACAGCATTCTGCAGTGATACGCCATCCCATCTAGTTTGTGCTGAGTGGGACTATCATTTGTTTTTCAACAGGACAATGACCCAACACAGGCTGTGTAAGGGCTATTTAACCAATAATTAGAGTGATGGAGTGCTGCATCAGAAGACCTGGCCTTCACAATCACCTGATCTCAACCCAATTAAGATGGTTTGGGATGAGTTGGACCGCAGAGTGAAGGAAAAGCAGACAACAAGTGTTTGCCAAAAGGCACCTAAAGGTCTCTCAGACCATAAGAAACCAGATTCTCTGGTCTGATGAAAACAAGACTGAACTCTTTGGCTTGAATGCCAAGCGTCTCGTCTGGAAGAAACCTGCCACCAGCCCTACGGTGAAGCATGGTGCTGGCAGCATCATGCTGTGGGGATGTTTTTCAGCGGCAGGGATTTTCAACTTTTTTTAACCAGGTAGGCTAGTTGAGAACAAGTTCTCATTTAAAACTGTGACCTGGCCAAGATAAAGCAAAGCAGTGCAACACAAACAACAACACAGAGTTACACATGGAATAAACAAACAGTGATCTGTGAGCTGCTCTGACAGCTGGTGCTTAACTTGTTGTGGAGCGGCAGCTGAGGGGTCGGTTTTGGAGAGTCTGGCGTGCCCAAAGTAAAATGCTTGCCACCCAGGCTCAGAAACTAAGATATGGACATAATTAGTACTATTGGATAGGAAACACTCTGAGGTTTCCAAAAGTGTTATCATTTTGTCTGTGAGTGTAAGAGAAGTAATTTGGCAGGCAAAAAAACAGAGATTTTTCCATCCGGAAATGTCATTCCTTTTGGCTTATAGCTCACTTTGAGGCACTGCCTATAAAAAAGTCTTTATACCAGGACTCTGGATGTAGTACCTACTGATTCCACTAGATGTCAGCAGTGTATAGGCAAAGTTTAATGGAAATCGGAACTAATGCGTTCTATTGAGAGAAGTTCTAGCCGAGGGACCTCTTTAGCGATCCACCACTCCCTGAGAAGTTAAAGCTAGTGAGGGAGATATGAGTCTCCAGCTTCAGTGATTTTTGCAGTTCGTTACAGTCATTGGCAGCAGAGAACTGTAAGGAAAGGCGGCCAAAGGAGGAATTGGCTTTGGGGGAGACCAGTGAGATATACCTGCTGGAGCACGTGCTACGGGTGGGTGCTGCTATGGTGACTAGTGAGCTGACATAAGGCGAGGCTTTACCTAGCAAAACTTATAGATGACAAGGAGCCAGTGGGTTTGGTGAAGAATATGAAGCGAGAGCCAGCCAACGAGAGCATACAGGTCGCAGTGGTGGGTAGTATATGGGGCTTTGGTGACAGAATGGATAGACTGCATCCAATTTGCTGAGTAGAGTGTTGGAGGCTATTCTGTAAATGACATCGCCGAAGTCAAGGATGAGTAGGATAGTCAGTTTTACGAGGGTATGTTTGGCAGCATGAGTGAAGGATGCTTTGTTGCGAAATATGAAGCTGATTCTAGATACAATTTTGGATTGGAGATGCTTAATGTGAGTCTGGAAGGAGAGTTTACAATCTAACCAGACACCTAGGTATTTGTACTTGTCCACATATTCTAAGTCAGAACCGTCCAGAGTAGTGATGCTGGAAGGGCGGGCAGGTGTGGGCAGCGATTGGTTGAAGAGCATGCATTTAGTTTGAGGTGCACCCATGACCAGCTCAGAAACCAGATTGCTTAGTGGAGAAGGTACGGTGGGATTCGAAATGGTCGGTGATCTGTTTGTTAACTTGGCTTTCGAAGACCTTGGTAGGATAAATATAGGTATGTAGCAGTTTGGGTCTAGAGTGTCTTCCCCTTTGAAGAGGGGGATGACTGCAGCCGCTTTCCAATCTTTGGGGATCTCAGACGATACGAAGTACAGAGAGATCCTTGATTAAACCTGCTCCAGAAGGCTCAGAACCTCAGACTGGGGTGAAGGTTCACCTCCCAACAGGACAACGACCCTATGCACACTGTCAAGACAACGCAGGAGTGGCTTCGGGACAAGTCTCTGGATGTCCTTGAGTGTTCCAGCCAGAACCCAAACTTGAACCCAATCGAACATCTCTGGAGAGGCCTGAAAATAGCTGTGCAGCTACTCTCCCCATCCAACCTGACAGGGCTTGAGAGAATCTGCAGAGAAGAATGGGAGAAACTCCCCAAAAACAGGTGTGCCAAGCTTGTAGCATCATACCCAAGACGACTCAATGATGTAATCGCTGCCAAAGGTGCTTAACTACTTAGGGAGAAACGGCGCGCTAGCAGGCCGCTCCCGACACTACCCAGTGAAATATAAGGAGCCAAATTCAAAATCCAAAAGTTGAATTATTAAACATTTATCAATATACAAGTGTTGCATAGTCATCAAAAGTTCTGATTCTTGGCAATATCACAGCGTTGTCAGATTTCAAAAAGGCTTTACGGTGAAAGCACAACATTTGATTGTTTGAGGATAGCACCTCCCATATTTATGCATTAGCATAAATTCATATCCAGCGCGGGTCACACAAAACCCATATAAGAGCTAAAATAAATCACTTACCTTTCGAAGAACTTCTGCTGAGGGCTTCCCAAGTGTCCAACGAAGACATCCAATGGTTCTTTTGCTAGAAAAAGTCATTTATTATATCCATAAATCTCTGTTTGGTTGGCGCGTTATGTTCAGAAAATCCACCGTCGAGTCACCTGTTGTACAGTGAAGAGAACGTGTTCAAATATACCTATCAACTTTTCACAAGCAAATCAAAGATCGTGAAACGCGCCCGTGAAACGTTGTTGACAAATGTGGTCCCTTGACTATTTCCTCTTCCTATCTGTTCTGCTTAGTGCTAAAGCCTCCAAACACTGTATAAAGACTTTTGACATCTAGTGGAAGCCATAGGTAATGCAGTCTCAGTCCTACATAACATTGAATCCTATAGGCAGCTTGGAGAAAAAGGTCATCTACAAAAGAAACTGCAAATCCGGATGGATTTTCCTCGGGTTTTCGCCTGCTATATAAGTTCTGTTATACTCACAGACATTATCTTAATGGTTTTAGAAACTTCAGAGTGTTTCCTATCCAATAGTACTAATTATGTGCATATCCTAGTTTCTGGGCCTGAGTGGCAGGTATTTTACTTTGGGCACGCCAGACTCTCCAAAACCGACACCTCGGCTGCCGCTCCCTAAGAAGTTAATCAAAGTTCTGAGTAAAGGGTCTGAATAGTTATGTAAATGTGATATTGAAGGTTGGTGTTGTTGAGTACGTTAGCTACGTAGACAGCTGGTACTAGCTAGCTAATAGCTACTTTTGGTTAAACAGCATTATTTCATAACGCTAGCGAGCCAGGTTAGCTATGATACCACAGATGAAAAGGAAATTATACTGTAGCTAGTGAAATACATCAAGCTAATGTGTAATGTGATGTAGCATGTCAGAGGAAGATGTGCATAGCCCACGTTAGCTAGCTACCTTCACTAACAAGAGGGCAGGCATTTGGATAGTAGCTTACTAGCTAATCATAGGATGTAGCCAGCATGATGTCAATAATGTTTAAACTCAAACTGGCTAGCTAGCGGTAGCTAATTAGCCAACTAATTTAAACTCGGACAAAGATATCAGTAACGCAGATTTGCAAGTTAGGTAGCTAGCTATCTAGCATTCGGGAGCGTCAACTGTTTACCCAAAACAACATGCCTGTTCTCATAAAAGTTTGTGTATTTTCTAGGGCAAAAATAAATTAAGGATGATACTTGTCTACAACAACAGGGTTTTCTAAACTCAGTCCTGCCCGGGTTTAGTCTTACATGTTGGAGCTCAGAGCCTAAGATTTTCACTGTACCCTGCAATCACACCTGCAACCCTGTACATGTGACTATTAAATACTCTGAATCTGAATGTATGTTCTTTAAAATGTGTTAATGTTACAAAGACAAACGTTTTATGCTGTAAATGTCATATTGATATGCCTATAAAGACAGTATACCTACACTTACCTAGCAAATAAAAATAAGCTGTCTAATCAGAACTAGAATGGCATCGTATATGTCTACTTGGACGTTGTTGTGTATGTTGCTGAATGCTTGCTGATACGTTTTGCTTTTTGCTGATAGAGCCATAGCTACAGTTGAATTCGGAAGTTTACATACACTTAGGTTGGAGTCATTAAAACTCGTTTTTCAACAACTCCACAAATGTCTTGTTAACAAACTATAGTTTTGGCAAGTCGGTTAGGACATCTACTTTGTGCATGACACAAGTAATTTTTCCAACAATTGTTCCGACAGATTATTTCACTTATAATTCACTGTATCACAATTCCAGTCGGTCAAAATTTTACATACACTAAGTTGACTATGCCTTTAATCAGCATGTACATTTCCAGAAAATGATGTCATGGGTTTAGAAGCTTCTGATAGGCTAATTTACATCATTTGAGTCAATTGGAGGTGTACCTGTGGATGTATTTCGAGGCCTACCTTCAAACTCAGTGCCTCTTTGCTTGACATCATGGGAAAATCAAAAGAAATCAGCCAAGACAAAAATTGTAGACCTCCACAAGTCTGGTTCATCCTTGGGAGCAATTTCCAAATGCCTGAAGGTACCACGTTCATCTGTACAAACAATAGTACGCAAGGATAAACACCATGGGACCACGCAGCCGTCATACCGCTCAGGAAGGAGACACGTTCTGTCTCCTAGAGATGAACGTACTTTGGTGCGAAAAGTGCAAATCAATCCTAGAACAACAGCAAAGGACCTTGTGAAGATGCTGGAGGAAACAGGTACAAAAGTATCTATATCCACAGTAAAACGAGTCCTATATCGACATAACCTGAAAGGCCGCTCAGCAAAGAAGAAGCCACTGCTCCAAAACCACCATAAAAAAGCCAGACTACAGTTTGCAACTGCACATGGGGACAAAGATCATAATTTTGGGAGAAATGTCCTCTGGTCTGATGAAACAGAAATAGAACTGTTTGGCCATAATGACCATCGTTATGTTTGGAGGAAAAAGGGGGGGCTTGCAAGCTAATGAAGACCATCCCAAACGTGAAGCACGGGGGTGGCAGCATCATGTTGTGGGGGTGCTTTGCTGCAGGAGGGAGTGGTGTACTTCACAAAATAGATGGAATCATGAGGAAGGAAAATTATATGGATATATTGAAGCAACATCTCAAGACATCAGTCAGGAAGTTAAAGCTTGGTCGCAAATGGGTCTTCCAAATGGACAATGACCCCAAGCATACTTCCAAAGTTGTGGCAAAATGGCTTAAGGACAACAAAGTCAAGGTATTGGAGTGGCCATCACAAAGCCCTGACCTCAATCCTATAGAAAATGTGTGGGCAGAACTGAANACTTCACAAAATAGATGGAATCATGAGGAAGGAAAATTATATGGATATATTGAAGCAACATCTCAAGACATAAGTCAGGAAGTTAAAGCTTGGTCGCATATCGGCCTTCCAAATGGACAATGACCCCAAGCATACTTCCAAAATTGTGGCAAAATGGCTTAAGGACAACAAAGTTAAGGTACTGGAGTGGCCATCACAAAGCCCTGACCTCAATCCTATAGAAAATGTGTGGGCAGAACTGAAAAAGTGTGTGCGAGCAAGAAGGCTTACAAACCTGACTCACTTACACTAGCTCTGTCAGGAGGAATGGGCCAAAATTCATCTAACTTATTGTGGGAAGCTTGTGGAAGGCTACCCGAAATGTTTGACCCAAGTTAAACAATTTAAAGGCAATGCTACCAAATACTAATTGAGTGTATGTAAACTTCTGACCCACTGGGTATGTGATGAAATAAATAAAAGCTGCAATAAATCATTCTCTCTACTATTATTCTGACATTTCACATTCTTAAAATAAAGTGGTGATCCTAACTGACCTAAGACAGGGAATTTTTACTAGGATTAAATGTCAGGAATTGTGAAAACTGAGTTTAAATGCATTTGGCTAAGGTGTATGTAAACTTCTGATTTCAACTGTAGAGCGAGATGGAACTGGGCCAACATTCTGCTGATTTTCTCATAGAAGGAAAGCCCGATCTCAATACAGTTTTCTGTTCCCATAACTAAAATACACTAAGTTTTGTAGAAGTGCCAAAGTTTCAAAAAATATTGTTATTTACAAGGAGTGCAAGAGCGAATTGAGTTACTGCACACGTTCACTTCACACAGAAGGCGTTCCATGACGTAAATACGAAAATACATGCTAGAACGTGCCAATAGGATGTAGCTATCTCGTGCTTATCTCTGCCCACCTCCTTCCTTTTTCTTCACACTATGCTTCATTTGCTCCCATTTAAAACGACACAGATGAACTATCTTGGGTTAGTTATAAATATCTTTGATAAAACTGAATTAGCTGACCATCTTGAGATGGCAAGTCAGTCAGAAGGGGAGAAGTCCTCAAAAACTTTGTTCACTCCGTAGCAAAGATAACTTAGCTTACCTCACTGTACTCACTACTGGCCATGTTTGTTGGGATTGAATGGCAAAGACACCCAAGAAACACCCACATCAAGCCACACCCCCAAGACAACTCTTGTTTGTCTTCAGTCATGAAGTTAATGAGCATTGATGAAAAAGAAGGCCAAATCAGGCAAAATTCTATTTGTCACATGCTTCGTAAACAACAGGTCTGGACTAACAGTGAAATGCTTACTTATGAGCCCCACCCAACAATGCAGAGAGAAAGAAAATAGAGAAATAATAGAAAATTAAACACTTGGGCTCCCGTGTGGCGCAGCGGTCTAAGGCACTGCATCTCAGTGCTAGAGGTGTCACTACAGATACTACAGAAAAAAATATAAAAGGAATAATAGACACACAGTGAGTGAGGATAATTTGGCTACATACATGGGGTGCTTGTAGGGCTGTGTCGGTCACGACATTTCATCAGCCGGTGATTGTCAAGCAAATAACTTCCGGTCTCACGGTAATTGATTGTTAATTAACATAAACACATTTAGCATCTCCTGGCTTCCACTGCAGACTAGAACATCCACATTTTAAAAAGTCTAATAAATCCATGTAATATAGTCTACACCTTCACAATAAATCCATTATTTATTTTAGACAGGTCTAAAGAAACATGATATGAAGATATTTCAGAAGAACAGAATAGCATACTTTGAGTTGTCCATATGTTAGATCCTGATCCGGCTATGCCATATGGCTGTGGGCTACACTAGTTAATTTAGCAGACAGGATTTGCTTAGAATTCTATGGCATTATTTTATATCATTCTATAGTATGAAGAATACAATTGAACAAATAATGGATAATTTCTCCAAAGGATTTGAGGGAGTGAGCACATGTGGCTACTCTATGTTGAGCGGTTAACAAAGAAATAGGTACTCCTATTTGCTTAATTTAGAGTTATTCATGTAACTTTAGTTGTTCTACAAACGTTGGGCTATATGTTTAGATTTTTAACATTCTAAGGCTGCATGATGCGACTCCAATGACGATTTGAAAAAGGTTTCTTGAAAGGCATGGGCTCTACTTTGATAATTTGCGCAGGCTGTACACATTTCTCTGTACACATTTCGTCTCTCACTCACAATTTGAGAAGCACTTGATAATGCCTCAAATTTTACAGCTGCCTCCCCTTTCTGTGGCCGTAATGCCCCCTAAAAAAAATCCATGCCTTTTGCGGGAATTGCCGTTGTGACCTTGGGCTAATATAATAACTATAATTCCCTTCTCCCTAAGTGCTGCTTGCTCAGAACCACCTCTCACTCACATGGCTCTCCATTACGTGAATGGGTCTTTCTCACAGGTGAAGACACATCCGGGATGCAACTGTCCACGTCCTTATCCAATTCCAAGGTGCATATTGAAGATATTGGAAGAACTGTCCACATTTACTTTTCGTCAGCCAACAAGATGAGTAGGCCTAACGAACAGCAAAAGCACTAGCCTATGTCAATCTACTATCCTAGAGAGTACAAACATTGACCTATTCTATTCTGTACAATAAATAAATATTCCAAACATAGTTTGGGACAGTTGTGGGATGTGATAGATCCCAAATGAATGCAACCACTAGCATCAAAAACCTTTTTTACGCAATGAGGCTGACGCAACAGATCAGAACGTTTACTGTAGCTGAAAATGTTTATAAACTATTAGGCTATTTCTTCACATTATAAGTGCAGCAATGTGCACATGGCAGTCAGATATAAGCGTGAATGTTCCATTAGCAGGAAAACACCATTATCAAAAGTGACCGCAAATGCGATTATGCATGTAATGCTGTTATCATAATGGTGCATTTTTATGGTGAAACTTGAAACTCCCCAAACTTGAAACTCACCCGCTGCTTATGTATGGCAGTTAGGCTCTACACCCCTTGTAAAGCGGATTAATGTGCTTAGTTTTAAGAAGTTATTTGGCCGCTTTAGTTGTGATACAAACCAAAATATATAGGCCTATGGGCTAGGCTACATGAGGTGTGCGACTACGATTCCAAAAAGTCAGGGATAAAAACACATTGTTTCTTGCCTTACACTGGGCATCATTAGCAAGTGATAATATATAATTCACACATGATAGGCTGATATTGTCACCCATGCAATTGAGCACATCGAGCACATGAGCACATCGACTCTCATGAAGTGTTTGATTAGATTTTTTATAAAATGTCCATTGATGTCAGAGTGATTAGAGGGACAATAGAGGGCTGAGTACCAGGCAGTTAGCAACTTTGGTAGGATACTATTGACCATCAGCAGCATTAGAGATTGGAGAAGCCTAATTACCGTGACTAAACGGTCACATGGAATTTGACTACCTTCATGACTGGTGACCACGGGTGTGGCGGTTATACGGTCACCGTAACAACCCTTGGTACCAGGGCCGAGTCGATGTGCAAGTGTACGAGAAAATTGAGGTAGATATGTCCACTGAACAAAAATATAAACACAACGTGCAACAATCTCAAAGATTGTACTGAATTACAGTTCATATAAGAAAATCTGTCAATTGAAATAAATAAATTAGACACTAATCTATGGATTTCATATGACTGGGAATACAGATATGCATCTGTTAGTCACAAACACCTTAAGGTAGGGGCGTGAATCAGAAACCAGAACCAGTCAGTATCTGACCACCATTTGCCTCATGAGCACGACACATCTCCTTCGCATAGAGTTGATCAGGCTGTTGATTTTGGACTGTGGAATGTTGTCCCACTCCTCTTCAATAGCTGTGTGAAGTTGCTGGATATTGGTGGGACCTGGAACACGCTGTCGTACACATCGATCCAGAGCATCCCAATCATGCTCAATCAATGACATGTCTGGTGAGTATGCAGGCCATGGAAGAACTGGGAAATTTTCAGCTTCCAGGAATTGTGTACAGATCCTTGTGACATGGGGCATTATCATCCTGAAACATGAGGTGATGGCGGCGGATGAATGGCACCAAAATGGGCCTCAGGGTCTCGTCATGGTATCACTGTGCAATCAAATTGCCATTGATAAAATGCAATTGTGTTCACTCTCCGTAGCCCATACCATAACCCCACAGCCGCCATGGGGCACTATGTTCACAACGTTGACATCAGCAAACACTTCTCCAGCGTGCCAGTGGCCATCAAAGGTGAGCATCTGCCCACTGACATCGAACTGCAGTCAGGTCAAGTCCCTGGTGAGGCCAATTAGCATGCATATGAGCTTCCCTGAGACTATTTCTGACAGTTTGTGCAGACATTCTTCGGTTGTGAAAACCCACAGTTTCATCATCTGTCTGGGTGGCTGGTCTCAGACGATCCCGCTGGTGAAGAAGATGGATGTGGAGGTTCCGGGCTGGCATGGTTACACATGGTCTGCGGTTGTGAGTCCAGTTGGACGTACTGCCAAATTCTCAAAAACAACATTGGAGGCGACTTATGGTAGAGAAATGAGCATTCAATTATCTGGCAACAGCTCTGGTGGACATTCCTGCAGTCAGCATGCCAATTGCACACCCCCTCAAGCTTGAGACAACTTTGCCATTGTGTTGCGTGACAAAACGGCACATTTTAGATTGGCCTTTTATTGTCCCCAGCACAAGGTGCACCTGTGTAATTATCATGCTGTTTAATCAGCTTCTTAATATACCACACCTGTCAGGTGGATGGAATATCTTGGAAAAGGAGAAATGCTCACTAACAAGAATGTAAACAAATTTGTGCACAACATTTTAGAGAAATAAGCTTTTTGTGCGTATGAAACATTTCTGGATCTTTTATTTCAGCTCACAAAACACGGGACCAACACTTTACATGTTGCATTTATATTTTTTGTTCAGTGTACATAACTAGGAATATAGTGGCAGAAGCTATCATGTTAGTTGATTTAGAATGGGAAGATGTACCTAAATACATTCAAATAAATACAAATCTCGAAAAACCAAGTAAATTTTTTCCAAAATGGCATGCCCAAATGCCACCGTAATCCAAGAGCGATCCTGCCCCAAATACATTTTCAGATGCTTCATCATTATCTATCACAGTATACTGTTGAGAACATCATTATCTATCACAGTATACTGTTGAGAACATCATTATCTATCACAGTATACTGTTGAGAACATCATTATCTATCACAGTATACTGTTGAGAACATCATTATCTATCACAGTATACTGTTGAGAACATCATTTCTATGCCACTATCGGTGTGACACTCAAGATTTCATCATCAAAGCAAATGCATGTAATGGTCCAATTTTACACCCGGATAAAGATTCCCTTTTGTCTGAAAGGTTCCCTGTCTGCATGTTGTAGTAGGTTCCCTTTTCAGTGGCTTTGAACCCAAAAGCATTCGAGGACCCTCAGACCCAGCTTATCAGATCACGTCACAGAGAGATACTCCAAAGACAAGGTTGCCTGGCTGACGCCTGATGCTGCACACACTGGCCAGACACTGGTCTCCTCTCCAGCCTTCACCCAGCCGTCACTGGCACCTAGGCAGGCAGGCTGGCAGGGAAACTAGGAGGCAATCAGAACAAGTCAACACATTGAGGCTGTTTATATTGATCCGTGTCCTATTTAGCTGGGGGTAAATGTATTTATCTAGCCACCACCATATGTACCTTGCGATGCAACTGCAATGATGTTCTTCTTCTTTGTTTTTATGTTTTATTATCTCGTTGTCATACTGTCTGCAACAGTGTTGGAGCTTGCCTAGCCATCTGTCTCAAGAGGACCACAATGAAAATTAGTCCCAGACTTTATTGTGTTATCCTCCATGATTTTACTCGTGTGCATGTATGGCTTTTTCAAGTTTTATGTGTGCTCATTTTTTAAAATGGTTTAATTAATAAACTAAACTAAACCAAAGACTAAATATGTTTGTGTGATCTGGGCTGGCTAAGCACAGCAGCCTAGCAGAGGCTCTTCTCTCGCATTGATTTTCATTACTGTTGCGTTAATACCTTAATTAGCCAACAACACACAGCAATTAGTCCCAACGGACGGAGCTTAGAAAGAAACAGTCCAGCCACGCCTGACGCCCCACAGGAATGATTACAGTACTGGAGGAATGTCTGTTCCCTAAGAGGATTTTAAATAAAGTTGAGTCCGTGGGGCATTAGAGATAGCATAATAAGGAGCTTTAAGCTGTGCTTTATTGTCCACAACAGATACTGTTCTGCAGGCACAGAATCAAATAAGTCGGGTCCCATGAGAATAGAGCATTTCATATGGCAAAGCTTCTTCAACGCATCTTGATATGCGTGACTGCTCTATCGAACATATGGTAAACAACATACCAATACACAATAAAATGTATTCTATATACACTACCGTTTAAAAGTTTGGGGTCACTTCGAAATGTCCTTGTTTTTAATTTTTTGTCCTTTAAAATAACATCAAATTGATCAGAAATACAGTGTAGACATTGTTAAATGTTGTAAATTACTATTGTAGTTGGAAACAGCTGACTTTTAATGGAATATCTACATAGGTGTACAGAGACCCATTATCAGCAACCATCACTCCTTGTGTTAGCTAATTATATAATTTTAAAAGGCTAATTGATCATTAGAAAACCCTTTTGCAATTATGTTAGCACAGCTGAAAACTGTTGTCCTGATTGAAGAAGCAATAAAACTGTCTTTCTTTAGACTAGTTGTGTATCTGGAGCATCAGCATTTGTGGGTTCGATTACAGGCTCAAAATGGCCAGAAACAAAGAACTTTCTTCTGAAACTCGTCAGTCTCTTCTCAGTTGTGCACCGGGGCCTCCCTCTCCTCTTTCTATTCTGGTTAGAGCCAGTTAAACTTGGATTAGCTAGCACAACATGCCATTGGAACACTGAAAATGCTGAAAATGGGCCTCTGTACGCCTATGTAGATATTCCATAAAAATCTGCTGTTTCTAGCTACAATAGTCATTTACAACATTAACAATGTCTACACTGTATTTCTGATAAATTTGATGTTATTTTAATGGACAAAAAATTTGCTTTTCTTTCAAAAACAAGGAAATGTCTAAGTGGCCCCAAACTTTTGAACGGTAGTGCATTATGCATAGTCATTTATTTTGTACTGGCAAACTTGTGATTTCTGTCCATATAGAGTAGTTTAAGCAAATGGACAGTTTCTATAATTCTTTCAGGATGAGCTGAATATGAGATTTGATTAAATAAAAGGTCTGCAGACATACAGACGCCCATGCTGACCTCATGCGGACCAATGATCGATCCATCATTCCCCTGAGTAAGCTGCTATCAGATATGATGTGCAGCACTGACAGACAGGCCAAAGCTTGAGCCCATTGAGATCACCACCAGAATAAAAAATGGTCCCCAGGAAAAACTCCATTGCATCAAAGTTTTTGTAGAAATACTGGACTTGGCTAATTTGACACAACTTCTCTAGTATGATTTTGTAATTTCATTTTCACTTTAATCTATTGTTTTCTTCCATTTCCTACGATAAATCATTCATTCTGTTTAGTTTGTTTTAACTTTCAACTGCAATATTAATACATGGATTAAATCAAGTACAATTTCAGCCAAAAGCATTACTTACAAAGTTTTATAATGCAATGCAAATTGCAATTAGTTACAGTTGGCATAGGTGATTCACTAATTAACACAATAATGTAATCCTTTTTCATTCACTGATTAGACTGTAAGGTACAGTATTATATAACGAAGGAATAATTATCAACTCAAAAGGTTACTAATCCTCCCGCGGTATGATGGATGATATTGTCCCAAATCACCTTAATTTCTGTATGAAAAGAAGCATTTCAGCTTGTATTGATTTGACGACATCAGGGGTTGGAACCAGTTCAGGGTACAGAATAGAAAAACGGAAAATAACTAACATTTTCAAGGAACAGACTCAGACCCGCGATGAAAGTGATCTGTACTGTTCCAGAACAGAACCGTTATTTTAAAAGCATGGGAACCTGTTAATAATGTTTTTTCACATTCCCACAAAAAGCGCAACAATGTGCCAATGAAAAGCCCTCACTGTCACTCAGAAATATATTCCAGTATCTGCCTGCCTGCCAGCTGAAAATCTTTGCCAGTGTGTGTGTGTGTGTGTAGTCAACCTGCCCCTCCCCCTCCGAAGCATAGTCTAGTAGCCTACTGACTTTACAAGAGTGATTCTTATTTAGAGAGAGATTTTTATTTAGAAAACAATGGATTAACGTTTTCGATGCTAGGTAAGCATACTGTAGTTATCACGTTTCACATTGGATTTATTAACTACAAAAAGTTATGATGTGTTTTTATTTTAATTCTGATGCCGCTCTGCACACATTTTTGGTTACAAGCCCTGCTTGATATATGAGATATTGTGGATGTGGGTTTAAAATGTGATTTTTCAGTAGTTTAGTACGAATAATGTGACTAGAATATACATGGATGTGTTGTGTTGATGGGTCAGGGATAGAGGGTGTAAGTGTGTTTGTGGTCATGTTTTAGGGATAGGGGCATGAAGTGATTCCTTTGAGAACTGCCCTGATTGCAATCCATACCACCTGATCAATTCATCCATTACCACAGGGTAAGAGCAAGAGACGCCATCATCCCAGGGAGATAAGAAGAGAGGAGAGGGAGATGAGAAGAGAGGAGAGGGAGATGAGGAGAGAAGAGAGGGAGATCAGAGGAGAGGAGAGGGAGATGAGGATAGAAGAGAGGGAGATCAGAGGAGAGGAGAGGGAGATGAGGAGAGAAGAGAGGGAGATCAGAGGAGAGGGAGATCAGAAGAGAGGAGAGGGAGATCAGAAGAGAGGAGAGGGAGATGAGAGGAGAGGGAGATGAGAAGAAAGGCAAGGGAGATGAGAAGGAATAGAGTAGATAGGAAGGAATGATTTCAGAGGAGAGAATACAAGAGGATGGAAAAGGGAGAAAAGAAAATGGAGGAGGAAATGGAGAAGACCCACTGGGCACACACTAGTTGAATTAACATTGTTTCCACATCATTTCAATGAAATTACGTTGAACCAACGAATAGACATTGAATTTACTTCTGTGCCCAGTGGGAGGAAAGAATGGACGAGTGAGGAGAAAGGAGAGGTGATGACAGAAGAAGAAGTAAGAGAGAAGATGAGAAAGGACAGTGCGCTTGGGGTAGAGGGGGGAAGTGGAGGTGAGGGAGTTCTTGGCGCCGGTCCAGCCACCACAGCTCATTGACCCAGAAGTAAAGTACTTAGAGGCAATCAACAAACTGAACTTGGTCACTCGCCATTACTGGGGATGCGCAAGGGGGTTAAATTACGCTGGGGGTGAAAATGAGGGGAGAGGATGGGGGAGGAGGAGGGAAGACAAAGCGTGGGATGATATTGGCGGTTTGGCGGTTCAGTGACAGGCATTGTGGGAGTGCCACAGGGGCCATGGAGCACTGGAGAAAAGTGGAGAGAGCAGCCAGACGCTGTAAATGAGGGCAAAATGAAGCCTCTCAGATGGGGGCAGGTGATCCATAGGTGAGAGGAGAGGATATGAGGAGAAGAGGGAACAGGCCTCTAGTCAGGCCCTTGTCAGATAAACAATAAACACATTACAAAATGGCTTCGGCTCGACACAGTCAGCGATAATGAGAGGCAGCTTTTGTTTGGTTTTGAAGATCTCTTTTTTTCCGGGGGAGAAGTGGTTTGGCGCTTGGCTGTAATGGGAGGCGATTACCCCGCTTCACAGAGAGGGCAGCAGTGGTTCTGTAATCTAAATGCATGGACCTCTAAGCAAATCTCTCCAAACTAAGCACTCACTCTGACAAGGGAGTCAATAAGGCGAGCAGGCGATGAGTTGTCGAAATAAGTGTACACTGCCTCCACAAACAAATCAGCTAACTGGAGTACACAACAGAGCCCGTGTCTGTTGTTAGAAACACACTCCAACAAGGAGAAAGGTCCATATGTTTTTTTTTTGTTGCTCAAATCCTGGCTGATACTGAACTTAAGTGCTTCAAAATACATATTTGATTCATGCTTTAATATGCACTGGCAGCACCGAGAGAATGACAAAGAGAATGAATAAAGTTTATTCTTCCATTTTCTAAATTTCGTGTGACTTTCCAAAGACCAAACAGTTATTGGGTAGTGTACATTCCATGTCATGGTGGCATGTCACAAAAAGACAAACTCCCCGAGAACCCGAGCTATTACTTTGGGACATCAACAATTACCTGGCCTTTTTTATTCTATGCTAAATATATCCTGAATACTTTCTGATTACGTCTCTGCAGGCAGCCCGTCTCCCAATGAAATAATTACAGAACTTGTTCTTCCCCTTCTGTCTTATTACCTGACAGATGGAACCAGTGATCAAAGAAAATATATTCCTCCCGAAAAGCGTCTCAACATATTCTATAGTCACTCGACTCACACAGACAACTTGGTTGACAAACAAATAGATAAAGGAGAATATATACAAATAAACAATTGTGTGTGTGTGTTTGTGTGAGCTTGCTGTATGACTGCCCTGATGCAGACCTCCATCAAAGATAATGAACTATGAACTTCACTTCAATTCTCTGGGTAAACGCTGCCCTTAGGCACAGATCTAGGAACAACTTAAAGGAATCCTTGTTAAAACCAAGAATAGAGTTTATTTGTTATAATTAATTGGTATTAGATTTAAAAGGTGATCGAATTGCTCCTGAATTGTAATGTTGTTAATGCATTTCTTTTGAATAAATATTTATTTAATGTACAAGTGAATAGGTTGGTTTACTTTTAAACTTAAGTTTTGACCAATAAGGTAGCTGGTTAAGCTGTGGCCAACGGGAGTGTTGACCTGGTTAACAGGAGGCCTGGAGAAAAAAGTAGGGAGAGATGTTGAAAAAAGATGGAGAGACATTTTCAGTGTTGTATGAAGTAAAACGCTAAAAGAAGATGATATATAACGAAATTTAACAAAACCTATACCTACCGAGTTTTGAAGGGAAATACAGATTTTATTTTATAAGAGAGTTATTATTATTTTGTTAAGAAAGACTTAGTAGAGACTGAAGCTACCGTCTCATCGTGGAGGTATTTGACAGCCTCGAGGTAAGCCTAGGATCATGTGAGACCTGGAGAGAATTGCTTGCGGAAGATTAACGAGTTCATGTTTCCATGGGATATTTGTTGCTGCTAAGAAGTACTGTCTGCATTGATAGCTGTGGATCTTGTGAGGACACCTGCACAGAACTGCTATACTTCGCTGAGGAAATATCTGCGAGTAGTGAGTAACTACAATGGTGGGGTGCTTCGGGACTTTAGGTCTGTCGTCATTTTTTAGCTCCAACGCGCGCCAACGGGTTTAAGCAAGCTTGCAAGTCATTTGGACATGGGTTGTGCCTGACTCATTGGGGTTTACTATTTCTTCTTTTGATGTGGTGCATTGAAGATGTGATAATATATATCTTGAGCCTTAGGTCTGTTGCATTGGTGGAGTCATTTACTGTTCCAGTTTCATTTAATTAATGGGAAAGCATATCTTTATATAATAACATAAATCTATAATCATTCTATCTGAAGTTAATACCCTAGTTTGTCATCACCCTAGTGAATTTACAATAGGGATTCTTATTGGA
The DNA here is from genome assembly GCA_003317085.1 of Hucho hucho. Lineage (NCBI taxonomy): Eukaryota > Metazoa > Chordata > Actinopteri > Salmoniformes > Salmonidae > Hucho > Hucho hucho. The sequence continues at coordinate 279,428 of QNTS01000249.1, read as the reverse complement.
GATGTCCTTCTCACCTAACATACCATGCTGTTCAGATATTCTAAGTAAGGTAATATTGTGAGAGTCAAATTGGAGCCTGGTGAGAGGGTTACATTACCATCTCTGAATCATCATGCCAACCACTAGGTTGAAACTAACCTAATCTGACTAACCTAAGATCAGTGTCTTGGGGCAATTCCATCCTACTCCTCATTACTGTGCTACTACATCTGAATTGCTTGCTCTTAAGGGTTTTTAGCTGGATTTCTTTGTAAGCTCTTTGTGACAACTGCTGATGTAAAAAGGGCTTTATAATTACAATTTGATTAAGTCAATAGGGAGTGTGAGCGATGGTGGCCCTATAGACCTGTTGCACAACGTAGCAATGCCCACTTCCGTTCAACTTCCTACCTGATACATAGCTTCCTGTCCCGATCGCGTCCTGTCAGCTTGATTGTAGCTAAACTAGCCTCGAAGTCGCTCGTTTTATCATTATACCAGTATATTAAGTATAATCATATTTCTATAGCATTTTTTTATCATTCTTGAAAATTCTGTTTATCCGTTCAGTTAGTGATTTTTGTAATTCGATTATTGTGTTCTGTATCTTTTTCTGTCTCTTAGCGCGTTAATAGCTAGCTAGCTAGCTAACTAGTAAGGTAGTTAGCAATTAGCCAATGCCCCCCTCCCTTACCAACCATGGCACTATTTTACTCAAGGCGCTTGCAAGAGCTGCCAAAGATAACAGTGACAGATGTACAGCACATCGTCTGGCCAAGACAAGTAGCAAAGCACCAAGGATTCAAACTTAGTCTCCAGTTACCTTTTCAACTATGAAGGTAAGTATAGCCAAGTTGCCTATCAGACCAGACAAGGATGTTTACTGAAAGTTGTAACGTAGTTTAAGACATGCCTTTTACAGTGGCTAGCTAACATTATGATTGCTCATTATTTTTATTCCAAACAGTTTTGAACAGGGACAAAGTGACAGGAGAGGTCTGCATAAGGGCTTGCTGCTACAGGTCCATAAGAAAAACTGAGAAACCACACAGTTTGAGTGTAGGGTGAAAAGTCAGCTGTTTGTGACACACTACATGTCGGTTACACAGTCAGAGATGAAGCCTAGTCTTAGACTAACAAGTTCCTGTCCATGTAGATCTACATTAACCCCCACAGGCACGGGGGCAGTATTTGGAAGTTTGGAGTGTCTGGCGTGCCCAAAGTAAAATGCCTGCCACTCAGGCCCAGAAACTAGGATATGCACATAATTAGTACTATTGGATAGGAAACACTCTGAAGCTTCTAAAACTGTTAAAATAATGTCTGTGAGTATAACAGAACTGATATAGCAAAACCAGAGGAAATTCTGATTGGAAAAATGTTTTTTTTTTGTGACATGCCCTCACTTTCAATGCCTGCCTATGGGATTCTCTGTAAAATAGGACCCAGGTTGCAGTACCTATGGCTTCCACTAGATGTCAACAGTCTTTAGACAAGGTTTCATGCCTTTATCATGGAAGAGAGCCGAACAGAAGAAGAATATGTAAGAGGATGGAGGAAGTCACTTCAGTTTTTTGTGCGCGAGACCGTGAGCGCGCTCCTCTGTATTTTCCTTTTCTATCATTTAGGATACTATCCGTGTGAAATATAATCGTTAATATACATAAAAGTATACCTAAGGATACATTATAAATGATGTTTGATTTGTTTGGGCAAAGTTGATAGGTATAATTTGAACGCTTTCTCTTCACTGTACAATGGGCGAGTAGACTGTGGATTTTCTGAACATAACGCGCCAACCAAAC
>QNTS01000249.1:224068-266412 GCA_003317085.1 Hucho hucho | reverse complement strand
GCCCCCCCCCCCCCGTGAGTCTGACGATATATGAATCACACATAATGGGAAGTAAATGGCATCTGTCTCCTGGTGCTCTACGCCTCCTAACACATGTAAAGTAGAGCCCATCTCACCCTGTCATGACTCATGTTGTTGAGAAGAGAAATGTTAGAGTGGTGGTGATGATATGAGGGTGAGTCTAGTGGAAGAGTGGGAGGGAAGGTGAGACTACATCTCCATTCCCTTCACGTAGCTCTCTTATTCCATCCCATTATATTTCTGGTAGGTTATGGGTAACAGAAACCTAGGTTTCTCTAAAGTCTCTCTGTCCACTTTTGAGTATTCTGAGAAAATTCCTTTCTTTCATAACACTCCAGGAAAAGTCTAGAAATGTTTTCAGAAGACCAGGGGAACGTTCCTTGAATGTCAAATGAGGAGAGGAGAGAGGGAGGAGAAGAGGGGAGGATGAGATACGGAAGAGGAGAGGAGAGGGCTGAAGGCAGGCGTTCCACTGGGACTAGCCTGTGCTCTTTGTCGTTCAACCCAACAGGTCCAAGAAGTTCTGAGGCTAATGCCTCAAATGTCAGAGAATGAAAAGCAGAACAATTCCCCCAGGTCTTCACACCAAGCCTGAAACACAATATAACCCAAAGGAACTGGGGAATCAACTTACTTTTGGTTTGCCATTACAAACTCACTCATTAATCTAGATTTCTGTGTAAAGCAGAGGAGTAAATTAGCAAACTCAATGTCAATTAATGATTAAGCTAACCGTGAATGCTTGCCTGATAAAGCGGAGGCATATATTGCTCATTCCTACTCATTTTACATCAAACCTCTAGGCAGCAAATGATGCACAGAAGAAAGTGCTTGTCTTTATTATCCAATTGTAGATGTGGACACACAGCTGCTAGCCATGTCAATGTTGGCTATTTACTGTGCTGAGGTGTAAAGTTATAGGATTTAAATTTGAGCCAGTTTTCTACAGCAGGAAAATAATCCTGCAGCAACAGGAAATGTGAATTATTATGTTGATTATAATGAATGGAATTTTTTTGGGGGGAAATCCATTCTGAAATGGAAGCCTTTTCAAACCTCAAATATACTACAAGTTTCATATTTCCTGCATTGAAGGAAAGTTCTCCTGAAACAAGGTGGTCAAATTAAGATCCTACATCTGTAGGCTATGGAACTCCCACCACACCGCCAGAGAGAGGATAATTAGACAAATATACAACGATGCTTACAAGAAAATGACTTTACTCACTGCAGGGGCTCATGTCTGAACTGTACCATAATAAAACTTCAATACAAACTCCACACTAATGATTTAATTGAGTTTAATTGAGGCGCTTCTGCTGGAGACAATTAAATAAATTACTCTTAAAGTACAAAGGGTTTTTGGAGTAAAACAGGGCTGTAGAGTTTATGGTATCTGTTCTAAAGATAGGATATATCGTTGCGAGGTTCCTTGAGTCGCAATATATTCTGTAGCAACATGATTGAGCGAAGAAGAATCCGGAACCGAATTGATTGCCTTCGTCCTTCATTTGTTTACCTGTTGGCGTGGCAGACTTGCTCGGCTGAGCTGGCTGGCGGTCTCTTAAAGCAGACAGGCCTGTTTCTCTTCTCTTATCAGCTTACCTCACTGATTTCTTTATTTTTTTATCCATTTGTACACATTTGAAGTTATGGATGAATTCTCTTTCAAGACCCCATTGCGAAGGCTGTGTGTGCCGATATGTTTGAAGTATCACAGAGGAAGATGATTAAGGATGTATAAGGCTAGTTTCTTTATTTTTTATTTATGTAGCCAAATCAACAGTCTGGTTTCACGCTAATCAAAAGAATCCCTGAGGAAAAGGCGCGCAGTCCGAAGGGAATTAATCCCTAATAGCATGAGAAGCAGATAGAGAAAGGATGGACGGCTAAGTATGGCTCAGAATTGTGCAGGTCTTAGTCGTGTTTTTGAAGGAGGGCCCAATTCCCCACATTATGAAACACACAGACTCAAACCTGGCTGCTTGATTGGAGAAAAGAGCTAGTGTCATAGCCAGTGGCGGTTCTAGACCATTTCAACTGGGGGGGCCAAGCTGGGGCCAGTTGTACTGTTAGAGGGGCCAGATACATTAGACGTTATTTTTGTCATAACATTTTCTTCACTGCATTGCAGGTATTAGCAGGCAAAAGACCATGTCCCTCTAGTAAATGTGTGGGTTTAATTAGTGTTNCCCCCCCCCCCCCCCAGAACCGCTAGTGGTCATAGCCCTTCCATGCCCCTGCCCATTAACCATCCAGAACTATATCTTCCATTTATGACAAAATGCATTTATGTCTGAAGCACTATGGTGACCTGACGTGACAAGCACGCACACAAACACCCACTCAGAGCTACTGTACATGCTCAAAAGTCTTAATTCTCAAACATATAAATATTATATATATACAAACATACTCATACACACACCCACACAGACATACATACACATAACCTTGTGATCACGATCTAACCTGCATAGCTACATGCTCATAGCTACATGCTCATGCTCACATACATAAACATTACAGTACCTTTTCTTGCCACTATGCACTTCTGAAGATCACAAAGGAGCTTTGAGGTGGAATAGTGCATAATACAGGGGTAGGATGGGTTTATTTCTGTTGAACCAGAGATCTTTCATGACAATCAAACGTGGAAAATCTGTAGATGTGTTCTTGAGCAAGGCACTTAACCCTAATTTACTCCAGGGGTGACTTACCACTACAGCTGACCCTGTAAAACAACACATTTCACTGCATCTACTGTATCTGGTGTGGGTACAATATGTGTGTGCTTCACCATCATGAATAGCTGTCAAATCCAGCAAGATACACTACCGTTTTAGAACTACTCATTCAAGGGTTTTTCTTTATTTTTGCTATTTTCTACATTGTCGAATAATAGTGAAGACATCAAAACAATGAAATAACACATATGGAATCACATGTGTCACCAAAATAAATTACTGACAGTGTCACCAGCAAAGCACACCCACACCATCAAACCTCCATGCTTCACGGTGGGAACCACACATGCGGAGATCATCCGTTCACCTACTCTGCATCTCACAAAGACAAGCCGGTTGGAACTAAAAATCAAAAATTTGGACTCATCAGACCAAAGGACAGATTTCCACCAGTCTAATGTCCATTGCTCATGTTTATTGGCCCAAGCCATTCTCTTCTTATTATTGGTGTCCTTTAGTAGTGGTTTCTTTGCAGCATTTCGATCATGAAGGCCTGATTCATACAGTATCCTCTGAACAGTTGATGTTGCAATGTGTCTGTTACTTGAACTCTGTGAAGCATTTATTTGGGCTGCAATCTGAGGTGCAGTTAACATTAATGAACTTATCCTCTGCACAAGAGATAACTCTGAGTCTTTCTTTCCTGTAGCAGTCATCATGAGAGCCAGCTTCATCATAGCGCTTGATGGTTTTTGCAACTGCACTTGAAGAAACTTTCCTTAATGTCTAAAGTAATGATGGACTGTTGTTTCTCTTTGCTTATTTGAGCTGTTCTTGCCATAATATGGACTTGGTCTTTACCAAATAGGGATATCTTGCTAAAACACATTAAGAAGGAAAGAAAGTCCACAAATGTACTTTTAACAAGGCACACCTGTTAACTGAAATGCATTCCAGGGGACTACCTCATGAAGCTGGTTGAGAGAATGCCAAGCGTGTGCAAAGCTGTCATCAAGGCAAAGGCAAAGGGTGGCTACTTTGTGTCCAAACTTTTGACTGGTACTGTATGTCAGTCAGACGAGCCGTCTCTGGCCTTGCATGGTTGCTATAGGAGTAATAGAGGATCTCCATCCAGTGATTTAAACTTCTGGACGATCTATAATCTGGAATCACAGCCTGGCGGTGCACAGGCGTAGTGTGATATGGAGGTATCAATGAAAACTCAATCTGCTGATGGCCTACTGATCTATGTGCCAATAGTGCTTCATACTGTAGAGCACAGGCGGGCTCCACTCAGAAAGATGGGCGAGTCAGTGAGAGGCAGATGTAAATGAAGCATTGTTAATTGAGGAGTGTTGTCCCATTTACCCAGCTAGAGCCCATTAGAGGTTAGCTGGAGCTGCCTCTCACAGCAGGAGCCCAATACCAAACAACTATTAGACTAGACCTAATTGCATTAATCTTTTCCTAACACATTTTGGGTTACTCATTTATTTCAAAACTCATTATTTTGGCCCCATATGTATATTTTTGATCATTTCTCAAATGTGGTTTATTTATTCAATCTGTCCCATTTTTCCTGACTTCATGAATGCGTTCCTAATCAATCTATAGGCCTACCATTGTTTACTGCTTCAATATGGACATTTTGACCATAACATAACATCAAATTCTGCCTACAGTAATTGGAAAAATATTGTATATTTATTAAAATCCATGTTTCTCTGGAGACATGCCAAATCAGAGGGTGGAAGAGAGAGACCTGTATCAGTGATTTTGACCAGATATCACCTGCAGATTGAGCCTCCCATGTAGGATTTACACAGTAACTGTTCAATACATAATGTAGAATTAGGAATCAGAACTCTATATGCATTGGTAGCTTGAGGGTGTAACCCCTACATTCAAGATAAAAAATTGTTTCTTTCCATCTTTACAAATAGTCAAACTATCATTTCCCCCTTTCTCTCACATCCAGTTTAGCAGTTTTATGCATTGATGCATACATTTGTGGCAGAAGTGAGTTCCTTTGGTATGGTATGGTATTGCTTCCACTCAGAAAAAAATATTTGTTATATAATTATTACGAGATAAGATCATGCTATTACAGGCCTCCCGAGTGGCGCTGCAGTCTAAGGCATTACATCACAATGTTGCAGCATCACTACCAGCCTGTGGTTCAATCCCAGGCTGTAGCTGGCTTCCGGGTTAAGCGAGAAGGTGTTAAGAAGCACCTCGTACCCCTCCACAAAGGTTACAAGTTCGAAGCATCGGCCTCTGATTCCAAAGATTGCAAGTTCGAAGCATCTGCCTCTGATTCCAAAGGTTGCAAGGTCGATTTTTGTTTTAAGCCTATCCCAAATTTTAACCCTTACCTTAACCATTCAGAGTTAATGCCTAACCTTAAGATTTCGGAGTTAATGCCTAAACTTAACACTAACCTTAAAAATGAATGAATGTCTAATCCTGACGTGAGACTGTGAGAGCCAGTTGATTTACATTGACCCCCTTTATTACTTATTTCTTTATCTTAATTGTTTTGCACTGACTCCTTTCCACTGACTCCTGCACACTCACTAGACTCTACCCACACACTCACACATAGACACACTTTCACACTCTTCATATATGCTGCTGCTCTTCTGTTAATTATATATCCTGATTGCCTAGTCACTTTTACCCCTACCCACATGTACATACATTATTACCTCTACCTCGTACCCCTGCACATTGACTCGGTACTGTAGTCCTTGTATTTCGCCTTATTATATTTTTTATTGTGTTATTATTTCCTTCTTATTTAGCTAATATTTGTCTTATTTTTTTTAACTATGCATTGTTGGGAATGGGCTCGAAAGTAAGCATTTCACTGTAAAGTCTACACCTGTTGTATTTGGCGCATGTGACCAATAAAATGTGATTTGATTTAAACCTGTTTCAGAGAAATCAGATTGTGAAGCTCAGTCACAGAAGCAATGAAATAAGAGGTAGACATCCACTTTCTCCTGATAATCTCATTCACTACCATCTGATGTGCAGATGAGCATCAGTCTGGAGCTGCCTCTCACAGGAGGAGCCCAATAGCAAACAACTATTAGACTAGACCTAATTGCATTCATCTTCTCCTAACACATTTTGGGTTACTCAATTATTTCAAAAGTCATTATTTTAGACCCAGATGTATATTTTTGATAATTTCTCAAATGTGGTTTATTTATTCAATCCGTCCCATTTTCATGAACGTGCTCCTTTTAAATCTATAGGTCTAACATTGTTTAGTATTTCAATGTGGACATTTTCACCAGCAACAATAACATAAAATTCCACCTACAGTACTTGGACAAATATAGTATATTTATTAAAATCCAGGTTTCTCTGGAGACATACCAAATCAGAGAGTGGACGAGGGGGACCTGTATCAGCAACCTGTATCAGTGATTTTGACCAAATGTCACCTGCGGATAGAGCCTCCCATGTAGGCCTACTCGCATAAGATTATACAGTAACTGTTCTGTACATAGTATTAGGAATTAGAACTCTCTATGCATTGGTAGCTTGAGGGTGTCAAAAGATACAAATAATGACAACCTGCTAATAAAAAGTAATAAAGTTACCGCCATGTGCTACAGATGTCCGGTCAAGACAAGTGATGGTAGGTAAACTTTGCGTTTCAAAGGAAACAAAGTTAAACTTTTCTTAAGAAAGACATTTTCTAAATGAATATCTTAATGTTACTCTGGTCTGTGTTCTTTGAATTTACTATGCACAGTGTTTAAACATGACCAGCAATAGCCGTTAACTCTTTAGGCATCATCAGCAGTGGTGACGGTTTTGGAGAGTCTGGCATGCCCAAAGTAAAATGCCTGCCACTCAGGCCCAGAAACGGATATGCACATAATTAGTACTATTGGATAGGAAACACTCTGACGTTTCTAAAACTGTTAAAATAATGTATGTGAGTATAACAGAACTGATATAGCAGGCGAAAACCTGAGGAATTTCTGTCCAGAATTTTTTTGTTGTTGTGACATTTCCTCTGTTTGATAGACTTCCTATTGAAATCCATGTAAAATAGCTCCCAGATTGCAGTACCTATGGCTTCCACTAGATGTCAACAGTCTTTAGACAGTGTTTGAAGGCTTTATCACTGAACAGAACCGAAAGGAAGAAGAATTACTCAAGGGATCACGGATGTCAATAAGTTTTCCTGGGCACGAGACCGTGAGCGCGCCCCTTCTTTATTTTCCTTTTATATCATTTAGGATATCATCCGTGTAAAATATAATCATTAATATTCATAAAAGGATACCTAAGGATGCATTATAAATGATGTTTGATTTGTTTGGGCAAAGTTGATAGGTATAATTTGAACACTTTCTCTTCACTGTACAACGGGCGACTCGACGGTGGATTTTCTGAACATAACGCGCCAACCAAACTGAGATTTATGGATATAATTTTTCTAACAAAAGAACCATTGAATGTCTTCCTTGGACACTTGGGATGCCCTCAGCAGAAGTTCTTCGAAAGGTAAGTGATTTATTTTAGCTCTTATATGGGTTTTGTGTGACCTGCGCTGGTTATGAATTTATGCTAATGCATAAATATGAGAGGTGCTATCCTCAAACAATCAAATGTTGTGCTTTCGCAGTAAAGCCTTTTTGAAATCTGACAACACTGTGATATTGCCAAGAATCAGAGCTTTTGATGACTATGCAACACTTGTATATTGATGAATGTTTAATAATTCAACTTTTGGATTTTGAATTTGGTGCCTTACATTTCACCGGGTAGTGTTTGGATTGGGGCGCTAGCGCCCCAGTTATCCCTAATTAAAAAGACCTAGCAATTAATTTGTAGCTAATTTTGCAAACAGTGAATTCATGTGGGGAGGATTAAGGGAAATGTCAAACAACTCGATAGCACAGGTACATCATCACATGAGTATCCTAGAATTAGATTTTGTTGTTGGGTATTTTATCCTGGAAAATTTGATCAATTTGCTACTTTATAACCCCCACATTCAGGAAAAGGCGGGCCGAGCAGGCCCTCATTAACATCGACGGGGCTGTAGTGGAGCAGGTCGAGAGTTTAAAGTTCCTTGGTGTCCACATCACCAACGAACTATCATGGTCCAAACATACCAAGTCAGTCGCGAAAAGGGCACGACAAAACCTTTTCCCCCTCAGGAGACTGAAAAGATTTGGCATGGGTCCCCAGATCCTCAAAACGTTCTACAGCTGCACCATCGAGAGCATCCTGACCTGTTGCATCACTGCCTGGTATGGCAACTGCTCGGCATCTGACCGTAAGGCGTTAGAGAGGGTAGTGCGAACAGCCCAGTACATCACTGGGGCCAAGCTTCCTGCCATTCAGGACCTATACAATAGGTGGTGTCAGAGGAAAGCCCATGAAATTGTCAGAGACTCCAGTCACCCATCTTCTTGACTGTTTTCTCTGCTACCGCACGGCAAGCGGTACCGGAGCGCCAAGTCTAGGACCAAAAGGCTCCTCAACAGCTTCTACCCTAAAGCCATAAGACTGCTGAACAATTAATAAAATCGCCACCCGACAATTTACATTGACCCCTTCCACACTTTTTGTACACTGTTGCTACTCACTGTTTATTATCTATGCATAGTCCCTTTACCCCCACCTACATATACAAATTGCCTCAACTAACCTGTATCCCCGCACACTGACTCGGTACCGGTGCCCCCATAGCCTCGTTATTTTTATTCTTATAGTGTTACTTTTTATTATTACTTTGTATTTTTGTCTACTTGGTAAATATTTTCTTAACTCTTCTTGAACTGCACTATTGGTTAAGGGCTTGTAAGTAAGCATTTCACGGTAAAGTCTACACTTGTTGTATACGGCGCATGTGACAAATAAAGTTTGATTTGATTTGACATTCAAGATAGAAAACGTGTGTTTCTTTCCATCTTTATATATAGTCAGACTATCGAAATTATAGTTTTGCAGTTTTGTGCATTGTAGCTGGGTTTCCATCCAATTGGTGACAGATTTTCATGTGAATATTCTAAAATCCGCATAAATAAAATATGCGGATTTTCCCACCAGAGATGTGTTTCCATCAAACTGCCTTAATTTTGCCGGACCCCAGGAAGAGTAGCTGTTGCGTTGGCAGCAGCTAATGGGGATCAATAATAAATACAAATACAAATTGACTTGTTGCTGATAAAAGTCTGTGAGTGATGACATAGTGCACATAAAAAAAAACTTTTATGGTTAAATTCCCATGTAACGAATAAAAAATACAAGTTAAATGGGTTTGCATTGCATTTTCTACTGATGATTTTGTCACCAAAAATGTTGCGTTACATAGTGTATGTGCCCACTCTGGTATTGGCACATGCGCTCTAGCCAACAGCTTGCAGATACAGTGGGAGTATAATCTACGCTGTGGGCAAAACCTGGTTGACAAGACATCAGTATGATGTCTTTTTCTGACCACCATACAACCAGTTGGTCATAATTGTGACCTCTATCTGACCAGCTAGTCATATAATTCTGACCACTATATTATGTGCTATGTTATGTAGCCTACTGGTCATAGTTAGGACCTCATCATAACCTGGTAATGACCACCTGGCTACAGTTTATTACCTATACCCAGTGGGCAAAACCTGTTTGAAAAGATGTCAGTATTCTGGTCGCAAACTGGTTGAAAAGGGACAGGGTTTTTTACGTCTTTTTACTGACCAGCATATGACGTATTTTTCTGACCACCATACAACCAATTGGTCATAATTGTGACCTCTATCTAACCAGCTAGTCATATAATTCTGACCACTATATTATGTGCTATGTTATGTAGCCTACTGGTCATAGTTAGGACCTCATCATAACCTGGTAATGACCACCTGACTACTAGTTGAAGAAGTTTGTGGCAGTTATAGCAACTCCTCCTCCACCCCGGCGGTCAGGGGCATATTTTGGACTTTCAAGAGGGCTTGCAAAAAATAAGAAAATAATATAATGATTTGCATAATGTGTATATACAGGACATGACAGAACAGTAAAATCTAAAAAAAAATTATCATTGTCTATGTCAAATGTCTCAACTGCTCACATTTACTTGCCAATTACAATGGAGAACATACGAGTGGTAGCAAAGGCATGTTTGCTCCTCTGTCCCTTCATATTGAAGTGGGACATTAATTATTTGATCATCAATCTGAAACATTTTAAGAAAGATGATATCAAAATTAGACAGTAGTAGTTGGATAATTACAATTTTTAACTAATGTCAGGATGTGCGCTACTGGGGTTGAAGTCAGGTGCAGGAGAGCGGAGAGTATTGTACAGGCGCACACTTTATTGGCAGAAGCAAAACAAAAGAATGAATGCAAACTGCGTCAAACACACCTCTAGCCAAAACAAAAGTGTAAGGCGCGACAAAATCACAAAGTCCAAAAATGTAACAATATACAAATATATAACGGGTGAAACACGTTACCCGTTAGAACCTAGCCTGGCTCGTCACACAAACATGAAACACCGAACAATTCCACACAACGACATGATGGGGAACAGAGGAATAAATACATGCTGTGATTACTGGAATGATAACCAAGTGTGAAGGGAACAAGACAAAACAAATGGAACAATGAACAACTGAGCAGCGATGGCTAGAAAGCCGGTGACGTCGACCACCGAACACCACCCGAACAAGGAGAGGAGCCGACTTCGGTGGAAGTCGTGACAACTAATCTCTAAATGGTAAAGTTTCGCTTAATCCTAATACATGTTGTAATATTAAAACAACTTTTTATAAACACATTGCTCCACAATCCTAAGGACATTGTCCCAGACAGAGAATCCCCCAAGAAAAGTAAATGCAAAAATATAAGTATGTGTAAAGAGGCATTAAAGAGACAATCCAATATCGTCTTTTTCAAAAGTGATGTGTCTGTCATATCATTCCTGCAACAAACATTGTTAGAAATGACTGTAATTGGCTAATCTCTTCCTCTTCTCTGCAACTGTGCACGCGTGAGTTTGAGTGAACGACAGGGAGAATGAGTTAGAGAGAAATGGGAGAAGTGTTACATGACTCACCAAGGGAGGTGGCTGTTGAATCAGGACACGTGTTTTGCACCTGGAAAAAAAAGGCGAGTTAAAATAGGATTTGATTTGCTTTACAAACGTATATTATTAGAAGCATTGCTATTTCAATTAGATCTACTTACACTACACTCTCAGAAAAAAGGCTTACAAAAGGGTTATTCCACTGTCCCCATAGGAGAACCCTTTTTGGTTCCAGGTAGAACCCTTTTGGGTTCCATGTAGAACCCTCTGTGGAAAGGGTTCTACATGGAAACCAAAAGACTTCTACCTGAACCAAGAAGGGTGTACAAGGATCCCTGATGAATCAAGAAAAACATCACATATTGGGGGGGTACACGTTTAAAAAATGAGGCTAACTTAAAATGTCTCTCTCGTACACACACACACACACACACACAATCAAGTATTTTCTATAAGTTATGGTGATCATCATCTTTCTCCCCGCTCTCTCTCACACACAGAACACACACCCACACACAGCTAGCATGACAACGTTGGCATGACAATGTTTTCTAAAGTTATTGTGATCATCATCTCTCCATGTTTCTCCCTCTCTCACACACAGAGAGAGAAAGATAACACACACACACACAAATACTCACATTTACTGTTATTAACTAAACAGATATCAAAATGTCAAAACGTTAGCTAGCTAGCTAGCTACAACCGGTAAAAAATGAAAACCTACCATTTCCATGGAGGACTATCCATAGACTTAACGTTAGCTAGCTAGCTACAACCGGTAAAAAATGAAAACCTACCATTTCCATGGAGGACTATCCATAGACTTAACGTTAGCTAGCTAGCTAGCAAAACCTTCCTTGAAGTTCTTCTCCCCAACAAACTGCCGCTTTACTAACAAAAATAAAACAGGAATGCAGGAGAACAGGGACTTCCACTTAGCAGTCAAATCTTTTTGTATGTTTTTGTGTACATTTCGAGAAACAGTCATTGTTTCCCAGCCGTGTTGTTGTGTATCCTACCGGGTGCTCTGTCCCAACAGGCCTTTTGGAATGTTGTGTATCCCACCGGGTGCTCTGTCCCAACAGGCCTTTTGGAATGTTGTGTATCCTACCGGGTGCTCTGTCCCAACAGGCCTTTTGGAATATTGTGTATCCTACTGGGCGCTCTGTCCCAACAGGCCTTTTGGAATCTTGTGTATCCTACTGGGCGCTCTGTCCCAACAGGCCTTTTGGAATGTTGTGTATCCTACCGGGTGCTCTGTCCCAACAGGCCTTTTGGAATGTTGTGTATCCTACCGGGTGCTCTGTCCCAACAGGCCGTATGGAATGTTGATGCTTGAGCAATGCCTTGGAGCAAACAGGATGCCTGAGCGCAGAGCTATATTGCTGCATAGATTCCAATCCAAGTTATAGCTTAAACTGATATGCCTACCTCTTTATTTGGGAAAATATAATTGTCATATTCTCAGGGTCAAATTTAGGTCCAATAATCTTTTCCAAATTATTGATGGAAATAAATGGTATATAAATAGTGTTTTGTAAATCCTGGTGGATTGTAGTAGGGTTTGAAATGAAATACATAAGCCTACGAGTTTTTTGTTAAATTCTGAAAACATAATAAAAACATCTACTGGTCCTACTCCTGAAAAAAGTGAATTGGGCCAGCTGAAGTGAACTCTGCCTGAGTACCATTAGCTGGAGCCCAGAGTAATACGATTCTACCGGACTCTGGAAAAGCTCATTACCGGACTCTGGAAAAGCTCGGCCAACATGAATCCCCCCAAATGGAATAGGCCCGAGCCCAGTGTGTTGACTGGGTATATTATGCCACCAGACCCTAACCTGCTTTGGTGCGCGCTGCCAGCTGTTATTTGCCAAGTGCTAAGCTGAATCATTCAACGCCTGCTGAAAAAGAATATTACTCCAATTTCAATGATTGGAATGGGTCTAGTGTCTTATATGCAATGGATGCATGGCCCACAAACACTATGCATATGTTTATATAGATTGGTGTCTATTCATTTAGATAACTGGTCACTTGTTCAATCAGATTTCAACCAAAAGCCAGATCTCAACCCAAAATAAGACGTATTTTTCAGGACGTTAAAAAGACGTAATGAAAAAGACATCTTAATCTGGTTGTGATCTGGTTATAAGATGTCCCGACCAGATTTCAACCTGTAAAAGATATCTTTAACATGTCGTATGCCCACTGAGTACATGATGACATTATTATGGACAAAAGAGCTTAATTTGTCAAACGCAGCAAAGCATTGATCCTCATGTCACCAGAATTAGACCATCGATATATATTGAAAAGGAGCATCAAGCTTATCACCTTGCCCTTTCACCACCCTGTGAAGTTCATCATAACTTAATTTGTAGCCTAATAAAATGTACTTTACTCACAATTAGATTAATTTTAAAACTGGCAGTGATGTTCAACCAATTTTCACAGTAACAGTTACAGAAAAAAATAATATTGCTATGACTGTGATATCTTGTTGTTTATTTACCTTAGTTGAATACACTGACTGTAAGTCACTCTGGATAAGAGTGTCTGCTGAATGAGCAAAATGTAAATGTAAAAACAAACACTTGCAAAACATGCTGGGTATTATTCTAATGAGCTCCGAGCCCAAACAGGTGCACATTTGGTCGGTCTGGACCAGACCAAATCTGAACGAATCATAGACATCTAGGCTATTGTAATGAAACAGGCATGGAGCAGGTCTCGAACCCTCGACCTTCTAGCCCGAGGTCCGGCGCACAATCGACTGTGCCGCAAAAGCATGCTCGTGCGGCAGAGTCGATATCCGTTCTTATAAATCCAGGGTCGTTACACTATGTTTCACAAGTTTGAACAGCACAGTACAGTACGGCACAGTTCAGTATAGCAAAGTAGGGTATGCTACAGGACAGTAGAGTATTATTCAGTAGAGTACAGTAGGATACAGTAGAGTACAGTATAATTTAATTCCATAGAGTAGACTGCAGTAGAATACAGTACAGTTTAGTTCAGTACAGTAGAGTTTACAGTATAGTTTTATTCAGTGGAGTACAGTACAGTTTAGTTCAGTGGAGTAGAGTACAGTAGAGTAAAGTGGCATTACGCCTGGGAAGAAAGCACTTCAATTTGCTCAACTTGCCATTGGCTCAACTTACCCCATGGCCATTGTCTTTACTTACCCCAAGGCAAACATTTTTACTATAGCTCACACAGCTACAAGGACGCACTTTCATGCTAGGTTAAGAACCTCATATTGAATCTTATAGAGACCCCACTTGATGTATAGAACAATCTAATGTACTGTACTCTGCTGTGCTCTACTGTCCAGTACTGTGCTTCCAAACTTGTGAAACATAGATGTATATGACTGAAATCAAGGCTGGTCCGGTTCGGACCAAATCTTAACCAAACATAGACGTCTATGTTTGGGCCAAATCAAGGCCTGTCCAGACTGTACTGTGCTGTTCAAACTTGTGAAACGTAGATGTCTATGATTGAAATCAAGGGCGGACCGAGCCAAATCTTAACCAAACATAGACGTTGAAATCAAGGCCGTTCCGGACCGCACCAAACAAAGACACCCGGTCTGGATAGGACCAGAAAAAGACCTCCAAAAGTTGTTGTTTACTGGGATATTTGTGGCTAGAGAAGTGAGTTCCTTTAGTAAAGTAAATTATGTTTTTTACAGATAGCATTGACCATGTGGGAAGAAGATTACTTCATTCTATCTGCTGGGGTAGGAACACTGGGGCACTCAGCCTGGCCACGGAATGGCAGAGCCTACGTCATGTACTACGGCACCTCTAGGTTTGCCGCAAAGCAAATCTTAGACAAGGCTTTTCGCCAGTCCAGACGTGGCATGTTGGGGTGTATCTGAGCTGAGACCTGAAGAAGGCCAGTAGATTCCCACTGGGGCTCAGCAACCACCACCAGAAGGTTGTTATCAGAGTCATGGTCAATGTGGGGAGAGTGAACAAAGTTACCTACAAAGGTGGTCTGCAGAAGAGCTGGCATGACCCAGGTTACAACACTGCCTGGGTTCCTCCTAACTGTGGCATGGTACGCAGTGGGCTGGAAAAGAACTGTGTCCGGGATCCAAACCGCATCACTGTTTGAGGTATTATGAGGAAGAGGTGATGGATTATGAGGAAGAGGTGATGGATTATGAGGAAGCGGAGGGAGAAGAAAAGGAAGAAGAGGACACAAGAGGACAAAAGAAAGAGAATGAGGACACTGAGGAAGAGGACACAGAGGAGGAGGCGGAAGAAGAGAATGAGGAAAAGGAGGTGGATTATGAAGAAGATTGGTTAGTTGGTTGAAGAGTGGCTTGAAGAGCACTAGGTGAAGAGGATTATTATGGAGATGACTATTATGATGAAGAGTATTATTATTCTGAAGAAGATTATGAAGATAAGGAAGAGAATAATGAGGAAGAAGAGATGGTATTGAGAGGAGGATGAGGAGGGGTCATGGTAACTGGTGGTGTCTTCGAGGCAGAGGGACAGAGGCCTCCTGATCCTCCCATGTTGGAGGTACTGTAGTGTGCAGAACTCACTACAGCACCCTTACGTGCAATAGACTTCACCTCTGTTTATGTGTCTATTTTAAATGTTGATTTTGTATTTGTTGATTTCTCTGTAGATGCTTTTGGTTCCGAGTTGTGGTAAATTAGGGCTGTGACGATACCAGTGACGATACCAGTATCAAAAGATTCTTCTCCTGTTCACTTACATCCCCACTGACTTCACAAGGGTTGGTGACCACCACTCACTAAATTGGATTTACTCCAAATCTCCAATTTCACATTTAAAATTCTTTCAATAAACCTGTTTCATAGAAATCGGATTGTGAACATCAGTCACAGAAGCAATGAAATAAGAGGTAGAAATCCACTTTCTCCTGGTAATCTCCTTCACTACCATCTCATGTTGCCAAAGTGAAATCCTCCTCAATCCAATTTCTTGGTTTTGTACGAAATCAATCTTAGATTTCACTTCTCACATTGTGTGTCAAGATGTAGGCCTACTTTTGTACATGCGACAAACGGACCACATTAATCCATGTGATTATGTTCACATTATAGCTCATCTCTACACTGTCTTTGACTCTAAGAAACAGAATGACAGTATATATTCACAAGACAAACATTTGAACACTTATCCTGGAAGGAAACGCAATGTCTGTTAAGTAGAAATCCAATCTCCATGCAGTATGTAAATCCAGACTGATTTGTCCACATGACTATAATGCAGAATCTAATAATTGGGAACATGATGTAAGCTATAGAGATCAAAGGATTCTTTAGATCAGAAACACACACAGAACCCAGGGTTTACACACGGTCAGCAGAGAGGTGTTTCACAAGATTACACACACACACACCAGGGGGAAGGGGAGGGGTGCGCACTCATCCATGCTTTAACAGCACAGATTAAGGGGAGGACTTTCCAATCATTTTACTCCTTCTTCCACATCGCAGTTTTACACTCTGTGACCATTCCAGACCACTGGTCTGTATACTGTTCAGGAATCCTCATCCAAGGCCAACATGAGCAGGTCAAACTAAATAGCCTGGGCTGAGCACACCACCTCTACAGACAACCTATTACAGACCACTTCAAGACAACATCATCTGCCCCAAGTCATTAATGTCAGTCAGGGTTGGGGGCAATTTCATTTCAATTCAGTCAATGCACAGTTCAATACTTGATAAGTGTTATGTGACTGACTGCCAATATCTGTACAATAGCTTCAATGTTTTACACAAGTCACTGTACTGTACAGCAGTATCCAGTAAGTGCCTTCACCACATGGTCACAAAATGCATTGTTTCGTAATGTGCTTGGCTGCCGGTACCTCACAGCCCAGTGACTCCAATGTGCCATGCTACTAACTGTACTGCACAGCACTACCCAGTTGATGCCTTCATTCCTTCACCACACGTTACAGTAACAAGCTCTGCGGTCAGGGACTTGTATATGGTGATAAGCACTGATTGGGCTGCATGGGAGGAGAGGACCTGAGATAGATGGATCACTTGGAACCACTTTTCCTGATGGATTGCTCATGTTCTTTTTGATGCGGGAGTTAATTGGGACGGCCGAAGGGTCCTCTGTCAAGGGGAACCCTCCACCCTGCAACCCATTCAGGAAAAATCGCTCACATTTTCAGCTCATCAGAAGAATAGTAGGATGATTGAAGAAAACAGGGGATGGGATTAGAGTATTGTTTTATTTGTATTTTATTTATTTTATTCTAATTTTGTTCTTTTAATGCTGCAGGTTTGTGATATATGTGAGGTCATTTCCCTTCTACTATACCAAGAGTGTGGACATGAGGAATTCAGATAACCCTGAGCATTGAGAGCAGTAATGTCTATAAGCAACAGGATGTGCAAGCCACTCATTGAGTACAATGGAAGTTGAATAGAACATGCTTGTTTCTGAAAGCCTTCATCAGGGTGCTTGAGCAGTGGTATTTTGTGTATAAGGTGACAGTTATATCATTACACACACTTATATGGATGGATGGATGCACGCATGACTATGTCCCCACAGTAGACCACTTAATATCACAGCCTCTCCGGTAGCTACAGATAACCATTCCATGAAATTTAGTCCGTGGGGATATGATATGCTATTCCTTCTTGATTTGTGACAGAAATGTGTATAAAGTGACAGTCACAACATACATATTTCACCAGAGTACCAATACACCACAAGCTCTCTCATAGTCATCATATTCAACCACTCAACCCAACCTTCTTTCTTGTTTGGTTGTGAAAATGGCTCAAGTACAGAAGCTTAGCCTACAGTAAGACCTCTAAGAAACAGATGTGAGGGTCTCTGCTGCTGTGCTAACTCAATTTCTCAATTTCAGAGGACAATGGGCAGTGTCTTGAGTTCTAAAACCCAAATTACATTCAGAGCCGTGGCACCTGTCTGGAGGGTTCATCTTTCCATTGGCGAGGGGCTGCAGGGGGGAGAGGAGAATAGGTCCACATTATGGGAGGCTAAGGCACCGGGATTAGATTGAAAGTGAAACTGTTTGAATTGCATTCAAATGGAAATAGGGAGGGAGCAGCATTTATGGCACGGGCTTAGAATCCATTGAGACGGATCTCAATTGGATTTGACCAGATTGAGCAGCTGAAGAAAGGTGGGGGGACCTGAGAAGGAATCGACCCAGACAATGACGTAGTGGGTGATGACGGCAGCTCCAGGAACCCCCCTTGACCAAGGACTCCTGTCCTCAGCCCCCAAATCCCCCTCCTCCCATCGTGGTTGTATTATCAGCTGCTGGCCTGGCTCTCCTCTCCACACAGTCTCCCAATTACAGCGCTGCCTGCCTATGCTGATTAAAGAACAAGCCAAGTACCCCCCTGCCGTCCTACCTCCCCCTTCCCCCTCCTCACCGCAACCCCATAATCTCCTCCTCTCTGCCTGCACACAGTATAGAGAGAGAAATAGTGGGAGAGAGAGAGTGTGGCAGGTGTCTGGTGCTCCTGTCTGTTACACCGTCTGCAAGAGTCAGCTCTAATGAGAATGAATTTGCTATATGGTGATAATTGCAGCAAATATTATTTGGCGGAGTTAAACTAAGCTGCCCTGTTCAGGTGTCTATACACAGACAGAGTTGGATTCAGGTGTCTATACACAGACAGAGTTGGATTCAGGTGTCTATACACAGACAGAGTTGGATTCAGGTGTCTATACACAGACAGAGTTGGATTCAGGTGTCTATACACAGACAGAGTTGGATTCAGGTGTCTATACACAGACAGAGTTGGATTCAGGTGTCTAGACGCAGGCAGAGTTGGGTTCAGGTGTCTAGACGCAGGCAGAGTTGGATTCAGGTGTCTAGACGCAGGCAGAGTTGGATTCAGGTGTCTAGACGCAGGCAGAGTTGGGTTCAGGTGTCTAGACGCAGGCAGAGTTGGATTCAGGTGTCTAGACGCAGGCAGAGTTGGGTTCAGGTGTCTAGACACAGGCAGAGTTGGATTTAGGTGTCTAGACGCAGGCAGAGTTGGGTTCAGGTGTCTAGACGCAGGCAGAGTTGTACTCAGGTGTCTAGACGCAGGCAGAGTTGGATTCAGATGTCTAGACGCAGGCAGAGTTTGATTAAGGTGTCTAGACACAGGCAGAGTTGGGTTATAAAAAATTACAAAATGTAACCTTTATTTAACTAGGCAAGTCAGTTAAGAACAAATTCTTATTTACAATGATGGCTTACCAAAAGGCAAAAGGCCTCATGGGGTAGCGGGGGCTGGGATTAAACATTTAAATAAACTAAATTAAAATATAGGACAAAACACACATCACGACAAGAGAGACAACACAACACTACATAAAGAGAGACCTAAGACAACCACATAGCATGGCAGCAACACAATGTTTTTTTTTACCTGTTTTTTACTAGGCAAGTCAGTTAAGAACAAATTCTTATTTTCAATGACGGCATAGGAACAGTGGGTTAACTGCCTGTTCAGGGGCAGAATGACAGATTTGTACCTTGTCAGCTCGGGGATTTGAACTTGCAACATTTTGGTTACTAGTCCAACAACATCTGAGGAGTAAATAGAAACATATTTTGATTTGTTGAAACAAAGTTTAGGGGTAGATTTTCGGATTCCTTTCTCTGCAAGTTCGATGGCGCCAACTAAACTGACTTTTTGGGATATAAAGAAGGATTTTATCTAACAAAACGACACTACATGTTATAGCTGGGACCCATTGGATGACAAATGAGAGGAAGATTTTCAGAAAGCAAGTGAATATTTAATTGTTATTTGTGAATGTATGAAACCTGTGCCGGTGGAAAAATATTTTGATGTGGGGCGCCGTCCTCAAACAATTGCATGGCATGTTTTCGCTGTAATAGCTAGCGGGACCCCTAGCCCTAAGAAGTTTAATCACAATCATACATCCTTCAATTCTAACAAAGATACACAGAGTACAATACTAGAGTGATACAGTGTTGCCTTGCATGATAACACAATAACACAGTGAACATAACCTCCATGTATCCATGACTATACCTCTAGCCCTATTATAGTACACCTCCCCCCTCCTACTTGGGTAAGTTTGCAAAATCTTCCATGCATTTTTCCAGTCCTGACCCACGGCATTTCCCCATGGATTGTACAGATTTGTCCATATAAATCCATAGGTGTTAGAGAATTTCATGCCTCAGGTGTTTATCTCGCACCTAGCTGGCCCTGGTGTGTGTGGGCTTGATTACGACTCACCTTCTTTCCAAGCAGGGTTACACTTCTCAAGGACATGTTGATCAAATGCTATCACGACATCAGACATCAAAGGCACTGGGAGTTGCACAGAGGAGAGGAGGAGGAGAGAGGAGAAAATAAGAGAGAAGAGAATGAAGAAATTAGAGGAGGAGAGGATGTAACTAATACCTGCAGAAGGTATCTGAAGGTCACAGTCAATGAGCGCAACACTGTCTCTAAGGGTCTAATGTCTTGTATCTCAGGAAGGGGCTCAGCTCCTCCCTCCATTATCAATGTTAGATGCTCCAACTACCCCGGCACAGTAAAGAAACAAGGCTAGGGTAGGGTTTTGTCTTACCATAAAAGTAATCATTGGAACTGAAAGGGGGACTTTGGGTGTCTGGTGGTGTCCATGGCTGATCATATAAAGACTAAAGAGAATAAAGAGAGATATAAAGAGATCATGGGGAATAAGGAGAGGATAAACCATGCTACAGAGGTTGTCCCTGTCTGTAATAATAACACAGAGGAAAGGGTTAGTTCTTCAGCACTCTAGAATGACACAGAGGCTATGACAGAGGTCGCCTTTCAATTGACTTCAAAGAACCGATTGCCAATGCTAAAACCTGCAGGAACAAGCAGTGATCATCATCATGTTAAATTAGGCTTATACCATAATAACTCCTCTGGTTAGTTCCGAATGGATTGATATTGCCAATAAACCCAGGTGCAATTCACCAAGCATGAGATTAATATTACATCCCCATGACCACCTTCATGCCATAACCATGATGTGCCATGCAGCAGATGTAGGTGTACAATGTGTATTTCAGCTATATCCCCCAGTGAGAGCTCCTGTAGAGCTCCTGTCATTACGACTGATCCTATTCCTCCCACAGACATCAGCTGAGGCTAAGGCATGCCCTGTGGGCGTCCAACCACATCATGAACAAGTGGGGATTCTAGGCTGCTGGAGCATGAAGTTAGATTTAGAACAGCCATACATTCTGCTCATGAATAGCACAAGGAATAAAAGTTACTTTTTCACACAAGATGAACCTTTGTCATACTACAGAGTTCTCAAAAATTATATTATTAAGCCGAGGTTCCTTAGGCTTTCCAGTGTAAAGCACAGCTTGGTACAAGGTCAGTGTTCAATACTTCCACTTAATACTTATATATTCTAGTGTTTATGTGAGGGAGGCACTAGGCAGTGACTTGGGATTGACTTTACTGAGTTCATGAATGTGTATATACAAAACACAAAGAATCTCAGTTCAGTCTCTACTCCTATAATCTATCAGGGATCATCAACTAGATTCAGCCGCGGGACAATTTATTCTTGAGCGGATGATCAGGAGGCCGGAACTGCAAACTGACTGCAAAAAGCCCAAATAGATATATTTGACGAAAACATTATCATTTCAAACCTTGCTTGCATTTGCATACGATCACATATATCTCAATATTATGCGTGGGAATACTTTGCAACAGATTTCCAAAATTAAAATCACTTGGAGCTGATTTACTGGTGTTTATACAGTCTTTTATGTCCACATTTCATTTTATTTTTTATAATATTTTAAGAAAACATGGGGGGCCAAATGAAATCACTGGCTGGCCGCCTGTTTGGGAACCCTGATTTATTGCATGGTTCAGAGAGAACATGAAGTAACTCAAAATTGCACACTCCACTTGCTCTCCAGCAACCATAATGGCCTGGAATGAGCATTTTGCTTTTCATCTTAGGTGAACTGAGGTGTAACGCCCAGGCCTAAGATGACAGGCTGGAGCGTTTTGGTTTCGTTTTGGTTTAGGGTTTGTGTGTTCTAGGGTGTCTATTTCTATGTTGGGATAATGGTTCCCAATTAGAGGCAGCTGAGTCTCGTTACCTCTAATTGGGAACCATATATATGTTTGGGAGTTGCACTTTAGTTTCGTGGGTTATTGTTTATGTTATGCTTATCATGTTCAGTCGGGTGCTTGTCTTTCGTGTCTAGTTAGGTTTTGCCAGTCATGTCTAGTTAGGTTTCTCCTTTCGTGTTTAGTTAGGTTTCGCCATTCGTGTTTAGATTTCTGTTTTCAGTTTAGGATTTAGCGTTAGGGCTCACGTCTTGTTCTTCGTTTATTGTTTTGTTTCTGTCCCGTCCTTCAATAAATATGTATTCCGGTTACATCGCTGCGTCTTGGTCAATCCCGAGGGAAGAGAATCGTGACATGAGGCACAAGCACCACTGTCAATTTCAAAATAATATTTTGTCTGACTCAATATCATACACTATGAGATATGGATTAATAAGTGTGTACAGCAGCACCACAGTATTCAGTTGTTCAAGGTCCTCTAAACATTAAGAAACATCTCATCCATGAATACACTTCCAGTTTCATGTATCATTCTTGATTTAGCCATGTTTTGGCATTGTATTCTCTTGTATTGTAGTCCTAAGAAATCTTCTTTGTAAACAACAAAAGGCAATTACGGAACACCAGGAGGTTCCTCTGCTGTCTATCAGTCTTCTTTGTAATTTAGAGCAGTGTAGGCATGCATGTCCCCCTTTACCCTTGGCCAATAATGAAAGCCTGCTACTCCTCTGAAAAGCAGGAGTGCACATCCACACAATAAGGGAGACAACGCATGAAAATCCATTGCTTGAAGTTGTAAGCGAATACATTACAAGTGATTGCGCTTTGTAATGAAGGCAGCAGAGCATATTGTGCAAATGCTTTGCTTCTTAATGGTTTAATTAAGAACCTCTCTCAAATTGGAGCAGAAAATTTGAGCGTTGAGATGAGCGAGCGGCTCTTCCAGAAACAGCAGCAAACTCCACCACAAGCAACTGTGAATTACATTTTTGCCCATTTTCTGCTTTATTAAAAAGAGGGGAGCCTCAGAGCACACCAAATGTTGTCTAAATCAAATTATTTACAACTGCATAACAACGTTGTGTCACTCTCATTTCCTTCCCCGATTCAATAAAGGCCTGCATCTGAGCCTCTCAGAAACTGTGTTTAAGTTTATTTCATTAACTAAAAGCTATCACAACTGACAAACTTAAAATAAATACATGAGGGAAGGTGCATTACCTATTTCTTTTGTTTCACAGTGTTTCCAATCCACATTAGTCCAGCCTCCACTAATACGCCCACTCCCTCATAAGCATTCAGGTCTCCCCTCCTGGCTGACTTTTAACTAGCAGAACTGCAAACAGGGTTAGTTCATTCAACCTGTCAGCTAGTGAGTTCGTTTGTCATTTACCCAGGCATTGCAGACCTAAATCTGCTTCCTGCTGCCAGGTAGGGTGCTCTGTCCCTCAGCAAGCAGCTAGGATTAATGATCCTCCTCATCAGGACAATCTGCACAAGTACCCACAGCTCGTAAACCCTGGCTGGGATAGATCAAACCTCAAACCACCCTGTAAGGCTTATTTACCTCCCTAGTGACGGGTAAACAGACCCACACTCCTTTCTCCTCTCTCTCTCTTTCTATCTACAAGACCATCTCTCCCAACAATTCTCTCTATTCTCCATCTCTCTCAACCTCTCCTTCTATCCCCCAACAACTGTTTGTTTGGTCCAATACAGGTTGCAGGGAATAGCACTTAATATCATAGATTTAGATCTCTCATTCTCTATCTCGTTCTCACTCCCTCTTTCACACAGCCCCAGGACATATTGGCTTGAGCCAGACTGGCATATTATCAATCACCCAACCCCAATCTGGCCAAATCATAACTCTGGCCACTCACTGTGTTGTTGAATCACAGTGGTGAGATACAAGTGAAGGTGTGAGGAGGAAAGTCCCTGCAGTTTTGCTAGTCCAACCCCTATAACCTCCACCCCCCATTGATGGCAATTGTCACACAGGCTCGACTCCATCAGGTTTTGTAATTCAGACTTATTGATTATCTGAAGAGTGGGGAGCACCATGCCAAAATCTCAGCAGGAGGTTCATCTGGGGTGATAATGAGCTCCTATGAAAACACAACATCCTCTATCACCTCTTCTCCTTCTAGGTGTTATTAACCAAGAGACCTAGACTATGTAAAGGACATAGCAAGCCCTCAAATCTACTTCATTTAACTTTAAAAAAGCTACAACGCTGGCCTCCAAAGGGTGTATTGAATTATTAGAAATGGCTTTAAAGACATCTCCATTGAATAGAACATGTGAAATGTTACCTATCTTAACCTTAGGTCTGCCATTATCAGTTTGTCCCACATCTAAAGCTTTCATAATATGATGCGACTGTGTTATCTATTCAAATGGATGCTTGAAGATTGCAATTCTGTTGATCAATGCCCCTTGTTTGTGGTTGGTTGCTTCAGCTCCAACCCCCTTTGATCAATTTTAATTTAGATGACCTTTCATCCATTACCTCAATATCTCTCTGATTGGCACCAATGTATTGATGAAATGGTCTGAAGAACACACTATTTTTAAATGCCATTTTAAACAGTTACCTCTTCAATTACATATAGCCTATAAACCATGGCCACATAAAATTGGGATTTATATCTGGCTACAGTAGACCTATGTGGACCGCCTACACACATTGATTCTGAGTTTAAACCTTGCCTGGAAGGGAGCAATAGATGCAGTGGCAAATTGAAATACTAGTGTAACAACCTAGGATTTGGAGAACAAAAAAAAACATTCGGCTTTCTCTAATAAGGAGGATGTCCTTTAGCGCTGACCTTTAGCGCTGACCTCGTCCATCTTCTGCACTGCATGGAAGAGTAAAACACCAGATGAACCAAATCTTTGCCAAAACGGCAACATAACGTCATGAATGGAATAAGAAAAAAGCCAAGGAACACGATTGCCATCTAGTGGAGAAAGGGGTAATCGTGTTGAAGTCCTTTGCCAGTACTGTCGTACATCGAAGTGCTTCATCTCTGTTGTAAAACGACAACTTGCCTTCATTTAGGAAATAAGACATGGCTTCCTCTGTGGTTTGCAGCGAATCACAGAGCAGGTAAGAAAACGTGTTATAGTTAGACATTTTAACAGATGTAGGTGCGAGTTAGATGTTTTTACTTTTATATATCACCACATTTGATTAACAGTTCAAAATCAACGTGTGTTGTAGATATTTAACAAAAGTCGTCTGGCATGCAACGCTGAAATCCCCCTTGAACATTCCACAACAGACCAACGATGTATATAAACCCTGGGTTACTGATGATATGGCCATTGAGTGGCTATGAAGCCACCGATCGGCCATATTGGCACACCCCAGTAGGAGCAGTCGTATAGGAATGAATGCAATTTTACAGTACTTAGATTAAATGTTTCAAGGACAAAATTACATGCATTGCAGGTAAAAAACACAAAGTAGACAGCCCTCGGCCTTAAACCCTCAGCCCTTGAATGACGTAATTTTTTTATTTATTTTACCTTTATTTAACCAGGTAGGCAAGTTGAGAACAAGTTCTCATTTACAACTGCGACCTGGCCAAGATAAAACAAAGCAGTTCGACACACACAACAACACAGAGTTACACATTGGAGTAAACATACAGTCAATAATACAGTAGAAAAAAATAAATAATCTATAGACAATGTGTGCAAATCGCCACATCTGAGTGTACCTTAAATGTCTCTTGTCCAAGCCAGGGAAAAGTGATCAGAGGCAACGTCTTTGGTGGAAATCTTGAAATTGGGCATAAAAACAACCAACCTAAAGATATGAATGTACGTAGCGAGCTAGCACTCCTGTCAAAAGAATTGCGGAAAATATGCAGCGAAGTCCGACGAGCGAATACAAATGAATTGCTTTAAGTAATTATGACAAATGTTAAGAAAATGTTGAGCAATGTAATAAAGTAATTACTTTTCAAATAAGTTACGTTATGTTGGCTGACAACTTGTTAGCTACACTATCATAACAACCCGCATAGCATTACAGCAGTATGTAGAGGTATGTTAACTAATAGCCTAATACATCGAACATGCCAGGCAGTATATTAATATATGCTATCTAACTACCCAACGTTGATTGACTTGATTGTTCACATCATTCTTAGCTAAGTAGTATAGTTGTTGTCCATTCTCAGTTAACTTCTTAGGGAGCAGCGCACGAGGTGACCGTTTTGGAGAGCCTGGCGTGCCCAAAGTAAAACGCCTCCCATTCAGGCCCAGAAAATAGGATATGCACATATTGGATAGGAAACCATTGGATAGGAAACACTCTGAATTTTCTAAAAGTGTTAACATTTTGTCTGTGAGTATAACAGAACGGATATGGCAGGCGAAAACCCGAGGAATTTCTGTCCTGGAAAAAGTGGTTTTGACAGATTGCCTAATTTGGAACCCCTCCCTTATGAAAATGCCCATGTAAGGGCATATGAATGCAGTACCTATCGCTTCCTCTGGATGCCAACAGTCTCGAGAAAGTGTTCTGATTCTTCTTAGCTGCTTTTAGAGCAGAGAAGAAGAGGAATAAGGAAGTGTCCACAGAAAATGTCAATAGGAGTAAACGCGCGCTCCCGGCAGGCACGCTCTGTGTTTTTTTCCTTTCTTATCGCCCAGTTTATATTCCAGTTGAAATATTATACTATTTATGCATAAAAGTGTTCCTAAGGATACATTTACAATGATGTTTGATTGTTCTTGGACAAGTTTATAGGTATAAGTTGAACGAGTTCTCTTCACGTTTCAATGGAGGAGTCGATGCTCTATTTTCTCATTATAACGCGCCAACCAAACAGAGATTTATGGATATAATACATTACTTTTTCTAACAAAAGAACCATGAATTGTCTTCGTTGGACACTTGGGAACCCCTCAGCAGAAG
The DNA here is from genome assembly GCA_003317085.1 of Hucho hucho. Lineage (NCBI taxonomy): Eukaryota > Metazoa > Chordata > Actinopteri > Salmoniformes > Salmonidae > Hucho > Hucho hucho. The sequence continues at coordinate 239,615 of QNTS01000249.1, read as the reverse complement.
ATCTTCAAAAGGTAATTGATTTGTTTTCGCTGTGAAATGTGTTTTCTGTGAACCCACTTCCGAATACTTAAGTACCATTACCCTTTTTATACAATCCACGATGGGAGTTTGTTAGTTTACACCACGAAAGCGGCATTTCGGAAAAACTTTAGACTGTTGCGACACTATAACGGTTCTTCGTCTCGAAAACTACTGATACTTTGTGAACTATATTGATGCATGTTTAATAATTCAACTTTTGGATTTTGAATTTGGCGCCTTACATTTCACCTGGTAGTGTCGGGAGTGGGGCGCTAGCGCCCCAGCGCACCTTGCTGCTCCTTAAGAAGTTAACATTGTTAATTCTGGCCATCTACTCCGATTTCAGAGCACTCTAGTCTGAGTGTGCCAGAGCGCAGAATAACTGATGAATTTACGCTCAACATCATTTGAATATGACCGGTGTCAGAAAACGTTGGCAAAAAAAATCGTAATAAAATTGTTGCCAGCAGCACAATTAGTCACCAACGCTCTGGATAACATTAAAATACCCTACCAGCTCTGCTAGGGCGAGTAAAATAGTAAGAGTGAGGTTCTCTCATTTGTGTCTGGAAGTAGCTAGCCAACTTTACCCAGTTAGCTTGGGTGCTTGACTGCCGTTGTGACGTCAGAACTCTTGGATCAACCCTACTCCTCGATCAGCCCTACTCCTCGGCCAGCCCTACTCCTCGACCAGCCCTACTCCTCGGCCAGCCCTACTCCTCGACCAGCCCTACACCTCGGCCAGCCCTACTCCTCGACCAGCCCTACTCCTGGGCCAGAGTGTCCAGGTGCCTCCGAGAGCCGAAACGCTCTGGATTTACTAACGCCGACATCCGGTAGACAGAAACATACCGGCTGTGTTCAAATAACCATACTAACTGTACTATTGTGACGTAAATTGAGTATGTAGTATGCTTATTGGTCATAGTATGGATAGAGTTAGTATGCCAAAAGTTTCCAGACGTCATACTCCATTGGCCAAAATACGAAGTATACATGCAGAGGACGCTATTTCCGTACTTTTAGGGCCCATAATGCAATTCCTCATGAAATGGGCGTGGCTTCACAACGTTTTCAGATTTGAAGAAAATGGCAGAAAATATGCAGCCGAAGTCCAAGGAGAGCGGATACAAATTCATTGCAATAACTAATTATGACAAATATTAAGGAAAGTTTGAGCAGTGTAATAAAGTAATGACTATTGATTATTTACACTACAGGTTATGTTGGCTGACAATGTGTTGGCTACTCTATCCTTACGAACAGCATAGCATATTACAGCATAGGTACTACCGGTATGTTAGCTAAAAGTAGCGAAGTTACCTTGTTAGTTGGCTACTAATAAACTCAGCAAAAAAAGAAACATCCTCTCACTTTCAGCTGTGTTTATTTTCAGCAAACTCAACATGTGTAAATATTTGTGTGAACATAACAAGATTCAACAACTGAGAGACAAACTGAACAAGTTCCACAGACATGTGACTAACAGAAATTGAATAATGTGTCCCTGAACAAAGGGCGGGTCAAAATCAAAAGTAACAGTCACTATCTGGTGTGGCCACCAGCTGCATTAAGTACTGCAATGCATCTCCTTCTCGTGGACTGCACCAGATTTGCCAGTTCTTGCTGTGAGATGTTACCCAACTCTTCCACCAAGGCACCTGCAAGTTCCCGGACATTTCTGGGGGGAATGGCCCTAGCCCTCATCCTCCAATCCAACAGGTCCCAGACGTGCTTAATGGGATTGAGATCCGGGCTCTTCTCTGGCCATGGCAGAACACTGACATTCCTGTCTTGCAGGAAATCAAGCACAGAACGAGCAGTATGGCTGATGGCATTGTCATGCTGGAGGGTCATGTCAGGATGAGCCTGCTGGAAGGGTACCACATGAGGGAGGAGGATGTCTTCCCTGTAACGCACAGCATTGAGATAGCCTGCAATGACAACAAGCTCAGTCCAATGATGCTGTGACACACCGCCCCAGACCATGACGGACCCTCCACCTCCAAATCGATCTCGCTCCAGAGTACAGGCCTCGATGTAACGCTCATTCCTTCAACGATAAACGCGAATCCGACCATCACCCCTGGTGAGACAAAACCGCGACGCGTCAGTGAAGAGCACTTTTTGCCAGTCCTGTCTGGTCCAGCAACGGTGGGTTTGTGTCATAGGTGACGTTGTTGCCGGTGATGTCTGATGAGGACCTGCCTTACAACAGGCCTACAAGCCCTCAGTCTAGCCTCTCTCAGCCTATTGCAGACAGTCTGAGCACTGATGGAGGGATTGTGCGTTCCTGGTGTAACTCGGGCAGTTGTTGCCATCCTGTACTTGTCCCGCAGGTGTGATGTTCAGATGTACCGATCCTGTGCAGGTGTTGTTACACGTGGTCTGCCACTGTGAGGACGTTCAGCTGTCCGTCCTGTCTCCCTGTAGCGCTGTCTTAGGCGTCTCACAGTACGGTCATTGCAATTTATTGCCCTGGCCACATCTGCAGTCCTCATGCCTCCTTGCAGCATGCTTAAGGCACGTTCACACAGATGAGCAGGGACCCTGGGCATCTTTCTTTTGGTGTTTTTCAGTTAGTAGATAGGCCTCTTTAGTGTCCTAAGTTTTCATAACTGTGACCTTAATTGCCTACCATCTGTAAGCTGTTAGTGTCTTAACGACCGTTCCACAGGTGCATGTTCATTCATTGTTTATGGTTCATTGAACAAACATGGGAAACAGTGTTTAAAGCCTTTACAATGAAGATCTGTTACGTTATTTGGATTTTTACGAATTATCTTTGAAAGACAGGGTCCTGAAGAAGGGACAATTCTTTTTTTGCTGAGTTTACATTTGCCAGTATATTAACTATATGCTTTTTAACTAACTACCCAACGTTTATTGACATGATTATTCACGTCCTTATTAGCTAACTGGTATAGTAGTTGTGCGTTCTCAATGGACATACATTTGCTGACGTTTACTGTGTGCCAGAGCGCAGAATAACTGATGAATTTACTAACGATCAACACCCGTTTTAATATGGCCGGTGTCAGTAAACGTAGGCAAAAAAAGAGTAATACAATTGTAGCCAGCAGCACAGTTAGTCAGCAACGCTCTGGATAACATGAAATCAGCCTAATCAGCTCTGCTATGTTAAGTAAAATGGTCAGAATGAGGTGTTTTCTCATTTGTGTCTGGAAGTAGCTAGCCAGTTAACTTGTGTGCTTGACAGCAATGCCGTTGTGATGGTCAGAACGCTTGGTTCAACCCTACTCCTCCACCAGTGTGCGCTCTGAACGCTCAAGAGAGGGGAAACTATGGGATCAATATCATGCCAAATCTATTGTGAACATACAGCATGCATTTTGTATTTGTGTATCATGATCTGTACAAATAAGTACCAACCTACAAATTTAAATCACTTTGCACAAATGTAAATCACTATCCACAAATGCAATTCACTATCCACAAACAAACACCTTTTAATTTGTATTTGTAAATTGATATATTGCATTATAATTTTTTTATAACTGCAGATATGCAGGTCATTTCCAACGGCCTTAAGAAAAATGACTGCCATTGAGATTTGCACATAGGAGAGTGAAAGATTATTGGAATCTGTGTGGGTAGCTGGACAGGTAGGATGACTGACAATAGCAAAGGTGAACAGGTGGTCACGGGTCATGTGACAGAGGAATGGATGAGATTGAGGCAGGAATTCCTTTAACCACAAAGTGGTATATTTACTGGGTAGTTTGTCTATGCTGCATAACAAAGGAAACAGAATAACATGTATCCAATCAAATTCAAATCAGAAAGTCAAATCATAATCATTCTCATTATTAACAGAATAAGGTAATTCAGAAAAAGGTTCCATAGGAATTCAATATGAAGCAGAATGGAGTAATTTAGGATCATATCCATTCATTATAATCATGTGAAGGATAATGCTTATAAATCAATCAGTTATCAGTTATTCAATCTATAATCTCCAGTTGATATCAGAATTTATCAGTTCAGCAAACAATAATTACGTTTCATATTTCATCCTTCCAGGTTAGTCTTCATATGTACATGTCATTTCATTACATTTTAACAATATATCAATGGCATAATTGGCCTGTGATGATCTGTAGGGCTGTGATCATTGACCATTTACATTACACAATAGGTTTGAAGTGTGCGCTCCAAGCCGCGCTCCGCGGTAATAACTATAAACATGGCCTGCTCTCCCGATCGCAACAGATAGTTCAGATGAAAGGTAACAGATTCGGTGGATTTGCATTGATTCACGGACGCACAGAATGTCTGGATTAGAAGGAGTTGAGGAGGAGAAAGCAGCGAGGTCGGCGGTGGCGATTTCCTCCTTTTTAATGAGTTGAGATCTGTGGTACATTTCCACCTCGCCTAATTAAAGCTCCCCTGGACCAGCTGAGCAAATGGCCATGAATTAAGGGACGATTCCACCAACTCCATGGGCCTTTCTATAGAGAGATATGCGCAAACATGACAGATATTTGGAAGCGCTTAGGCCACCTGACTGGTGATTTACATAGCAAAAGAATCAACTTCTGGTAGACAGGTGTAGCGCTAGTATGCTTAACTGAAAGGATACCGTTCATTTACAGTATACTAAAATTAACTTATGTAGTGTAAATACTCGTTAAGTATGTAGTATACAGTATTTTTAGTATGGGTATTCGTACACAGCTACCATTAATTTACAATATACACAAATTAACTAATTGTATACAGTATGTTAGTATGGGTATAAGAACATAGCTTTTCACTCACTCCCTCAAGCTAAATCGCGGGCCGAAGGGGTAACGTTTGTGAATTGTACATCCACTATCAAATCAAATTTTATTTGTCACATACACATGGTTAGCAGATGTTAATGCGAGTGTAGCGAAATGCTTGTGCTTCTAGTTCCGACCATGCAGTAGTATCTAACAAGTAATCTAACAATTTCACAACAACTACCTTGTACACACAAGTGTAAAGGAATGAATACGAGTATGTACATATAAGTATATGGATGAGCGATGGCCGAACGGCATAGGCAAGATGCAGTAGATGGTATAGAGTACAGTATATACATATCAGTTGAGTAATGTAGGATATGTAAACATTAAATAAGTGGCATTGTTTAAAATTACTATTGGTACGTTTATTACCTCCAATGTTTAATTAATTAATTTTAATTAAAGATGGCAATCAAACTGCATCTGGTTGTGACGAGGGAAAGTGGCTAGCACGAGGGCTGAGGGGGTCAAATGTATGTGTTTGGACTGCATCCCCTGTTTCTAGTTTAATAATTTCACTGCATCTGCTAGCTAGAACATCTGCTAAACTATGTACACAACCCAAAAACATTTTTTGAAAATTGTACTTTCAGGACAATTTTTATTTAAAATTATGCTTAGCTCACATACTATCATTTAAAGTATGCATTAAGGTGTCTGTACTAGAATACATGTGGCAAAAAACGAATGTTGACATTAATAAATGTATTTCTATAGCCCCCCAAATATTTTTTACACTGGTGAGGGAGTGCCAAGATGGAGGCATGGTGGCTTCAACACAGCGCCCCCTATCAGTCAGCTAGTGTATATATAAATCATTGGAATAGTCCTTCTGCAGAAGGATGAGGTAATGACTGTAAAATTGCCACAATGTATCTTACAGAGTAACCTCTGTTCTGAACAGAGATGTTCAGCAATTCGGGAAGAAGTACATGTTTGACTCGAATGAAGAAGCATGCTGGAACTCTGACCAGGTAACAACAATTACTTGACCGGTGCGCATGCCCTCAAGAGGGACAGTATTGGTGCATGTGTGGCAACAAAAATGATGACAACGTGCGTCCCAATTATTAGACTGGGTGCCAGTCTGTTTCTGCTCTCTTGCCAACTCCTTATGGATATTTTAATGCCAATGTTTTGATTGACAATGGAGTAGGCAAAAGAACAAACAGATCTGGGACCAGGCTTCACTTCTCTTCATGGATTTTAAAGGAAATTACTGGTATATGGAAACTCCCTTTAGCCCATGCCAAGACCAATCCAAATATTTTTCATTTGTGGGAAGTAGTGGAAAAAGTGCTAAAAATAAAATGCCCAGCCTTTTGTGAACTTGCACTTGACTTTTTTCCCTCATAATATTTAACTTTGTTGATGGCTACTTTTTTTGAGAAAAAATGTGCTTACTATGACTGTGATTTGTGGTTGTTCCACCTAGCTATCTTAAGATGAATGCAATAACTACACTGAGTGTATAAAACATTAAGAACACCTTCCTAATATTGAGTTGCACCCCCACTTTCTCCCTCAGAACTGCCTCAATTTGTCGAGGCATGGACAAGGTGTCGAAAGCATTACACAGATGCTGGCCCATGTTTACTCCAATGCTTCCTTCCCACAGTTGTGTCAGGTTGGCTGGATATCCTTTGGGTGGTGGACCATTCTTGATACACACAGGAAACTATTGAGCCTGACACAAACCGGTGCGCCTGGCACCTACTACCATACCCCGCTTAAATGCACTTACATCTTTTGTCTCTGAATGGCACACATACACAATCCATGTCTCAGTTGTGTCAAGACTTAAAAATCATTCTTTAACCTGTCTAATCCCCTTCATCTACACTGATTTGAAGTGGATTTAACAGGTGACATCAAATCAAATGTTATTTGTCACATGCAACGAATACAACAGGTGTAGACCTTACAGTGAAATGCTTACTTACAAGCCCTTAACCAACAATGCAGTTTTAAGAAAATACCAAAATTAAAGTAAGCGATAAGAAAAACAAATAATTAAAGAGCAGCAGTAAATAACAATAGCGGGGTTATATACAGGGGGTACCGGTACAGAGTCAATGTGCAGGGGCACCGGTGTCGAGGTAATTGAGGTAATATGCACATGTAGGTAGAGTTATTAAAGTGACTATGCATAGATAATAACAGAGAGTAGCAGCAGTGTAGAAGAGGGGGGGGGGGCAAGGCAAATAGTCTGGGATCATAGGGATCATAGCTTTCACCTGGTCAGTGTATGTCATGGAAAGAGCAGGTCCTTAATGTTTTTTACACTCAGTGTAAGTTGCTTTGAATCTGAGCTAAATTACTAAAATATAAATTATTGGGAGGCACCCTATGGGTATATGATATTACTACTATTATAAGGCTACCCCTATATACAGTGCATTTGGAAAGTATTCAGACCCCTAGACTTTTTCCACATTTTGTTACGTTACTGCCTTATTCTAAAATGCATTACATTGTTTTTTTCTCTCATCAAGCTACACACAATACACCATAATGAGAAAGCGAAAACAGGTTTTTGTCTTTTTTTTTTACAAATGTATCAAATTAAAATAAAATAAACTGAAATATGATATTTACATAAGTATTCAGACCCTTTACTCAGTACTTTGTTGAAGCACCTTTGGCAGCAATTACAGCCTCAAGTCTTCTTGGGTATGATGGTACAAGCTTGGCACACCTCTATTTGAGAGAGAGAGAGAGAGAGACACAGCTGCATGTGCGCTCTCTCATTTTTCAACATGTTTTTTACAAAAGGATAGATTTGGAGTTAGATCAACTTGGATTTTTCAGCAGGGACGTATGCAGGATGCTACCCTCTACAGCATGGCCTTTGCTCCAGATCAAAACTCCAAACCTGCATGCTTTGTTGACTATGAACTTTCTTTACTCAACTGTGGGACAGACGGTTTGTTCCCACACTCTGACTCTCTATTGGTTACACAGACTTTTGGCCTCCCATATTCTATTCTAACCACCTCTCGCTGGCTTTGTATTCATGTTACCTGGGGCGGCAGTTTAGCCAGGTGGTTAGAGTGTTGGACTACACTCTCCCCGAGCTGACAAGGTACAAATCTGTCGTTCCCTGAACAGAGAGTTAATCTGTTCCTAGGCCGTGATTGAAAATAAGAATTTGTTCTTAACTGACTTGCCTAGTAAAATAAAAAATAAATAAAAAAATTGCTGTACAATATGATCTTGTTGCCATCTGATGCACATTCAGATGTCATAAATCAGCACTGCAGAGCTCTCACTGTCCTATGCTGTGCATTGATTGTATAACTGTTATCTGGAAATGTGCATGTACACCCTGGCCCACCTACTGTTGCTAGCCCCAATTCTGACTTATGCTCTGATATCTGGTACACTGATTTCTGCTCCTGTAAAAGCCTGGGTTTGCTGCACGTTAACACCTAGAAGCGTATTACCTAAAATGGATCAATTGATAGTGTGGGTTCACAGCTCCAATCCAGATGTGTTGGTCATTACTGAGACGTGGTTAACCTTTTCATGCGTGAGTTCCAAATATCTCTAACGATCGCCCCAGCGTGAGTTTTTTTATGCACGTGATGTTTGAACGTTCTCTCCATTCCAGAATGTGATTGTTACGCAACAGTACGTTTAATCCACACTGCCCTCAAACCAAGGCACACAGCCTGTTTTTATTTATAGGCTGTTTTCAACTTATCAATTTCAAATAATTTTCTAACAAGTTTTTTTATTTTCTAAGAACAGTTTGAATTGAGGTGTGTTCCGCCTCATTCATTCACATAAAAGTAGTCATTTTTACTTTTGCGGACCAATTAATTTCTGACCCGGACAAAATTCCCCAAACACTTCCCAATTGTTTGTGCAGTTCAAGTCTGCAGACATTTGCTCATCTCCTGTCCTGCACACACGTGTTCACATTTCCCATTTCTTGCCTGCATCGCAGTCATGTGCGTTTCTCTCAAAGTAAGTGCCTTATTACGTTATAATAGTTTCTGCATGTCGTGTTATGTTGTTTCTACTGTAGCATAATATTTTTGTCTATATTCCTTATAAACGCAGACACGCAAGGTAACGTTACTCATTTCATAACCTTTATGGTGTTATACTCAATGCTTAGGTAGCTAGCTACATTCTTCTATTAGCTCTGTAAAACAATGCTAATTGCGTCAGAGAAGTATTGCCTTGTTGTATTTTGAAGCTACCCTCGCCTTATGACTCCCAAGTGGCGCAGCTGTCTCAGTGTTTGAGGCGTCACTACAGACACCCTGGTTCAAATCCAGGCTGCGTTTCTATCAAAGTAAGTGCCTTATTACGTTAATAGTTTCTGTATGTGATTTGCATGTGAACTGTATGTCCAATTACAAAAAATCCCTTGTTCAGTAATCATCTCACTGTCACGCCCTGACCTGTATGAGCCTTTTTATGTCTCGTTTTGGTTTGGTCAGGGTGTGATTTGGGGTGGGCATTCTATGTTCTATTTTCTAGGGTTTTGTATTTCTTTGTTTTGGCCGGGTATGGCTCTCAATCAGGGACAGCTGTCTATCGTTGTCTCTGATTGGGAACCATACTTAGGTAGCCCTTTCTCCCTCCTTTCTTTGTGGGAAGTTAACTTTGTTTGTGGCATTTATGCCCTGTAAGCTTCACGGTTGTGTTTGTATTGTTTATTGTTTTTGTCTGAGTCATCCTAAAAAAAAGGAATATGTACGCTCACCACGCTGCGCTTTGGTCTACTTCCTTCGACGATCGTGACAGAACTTCCCACCCCCAAAAGACCAAGCAGTGTGGTCATCTGGAATCCTGGACATGGGAGGAGATCCTGGACGGTAAGGGACCCTGGAGGCAGGCTGGGGAATATCGCCGTCCCAAGGAGGAGCTGGAGGCAGCAAAGGCGGAACGGCATCGTTACGAGGGAACACGGCTAGCAAGGAAGCCCGAGAGGCAGCCCCCAAACACAGGGAGATTAGTTGAGCCAGGTTGGAGACCTGAGCCAACTCCCCGTGCTTACCGGAGGGAGCGTCGTACTGGTCAGGCACCGTGTTATGCGGTGACGCGCACAGTGTCTCCAGTGCGCGTTCGCAGCCCGGTGCACTACATTCCAGCTCCCCGCATCTGTCGGGCTAGGGTGAGCGTTCAGCCTGGAAGGAGTGTGCCGGCTCAGCGCTCTTGGTCTCCAGTACGCCTCCTCGGACCAGGATATCCTGCGCCGGCTCTGCGTACTGTGTCTCCGGTGCGTCTCCACAGCCCAGTACGTCCTGTGCCAGCGCCCCGCATTTGCCGGGTGAAATTAACCATTCAGCCAGGACGGATTGTGCAGGCTGTACGCTCGAGACCTCCAGTGCGCTTCCACGGCCCAGTGTATCCTGTAACTGCTCCCAGCACCAGATCTCCTGTGCTTCCCCACAGCCCGGTCCATCCAGTGCCTGCTCCACAGACCAGTCCTCCTGTGTGTCTCCCCAGCCTGGTCCATCCAGTGCCTGCTCCACGGACCAGTCCTCCTGTGTGTCTCCCCAGCCTGGTCTATCCAGTGCCTGCTCCACGGACCAGTCCTCCTGTGTGTCCCTCCAGGGATGATCCATGGCACGAAGCCTCCAGTGATGATCCATGGCACGAAGCCTCTAGCGATGATCCATGGCACGAAGCCTCCAGCGATGATCCATGTCACGAAGCCTCCAGCGATGATCCATGGCACGAAGCCTCCAGCGATGATCCGGGGCACGAGGCCCCCAGTCCGGGGTCTCCAGAGACGGTCCCCAGCCCGGGGTCTCCAGAGACGGTCCCCAGCCCGGGGTCTCCAGAGACGGTCCCCAGCCAGGGGTCTCCAGAGACGGTCCCCAGCCAGGGGTCTCCAGAGACGGTCCCCAGCCCGGGGTCTCCAGAGACGGTCCCCAGCCCGGAGCCTCCAGAGACGGTCCCCAGCCCGGAGCCTCCAGAGACGGTCCCCAGCCCGGAGCCTCCAGAGACGGTCCCCAGCCCGGAGCCTCCAGAGACGGTCCCCAGCCCGGAGCCTCCAGAGACGGTGCCCAGTCCGGGGCTCGCAACGAGGGTGCCCAGTCCAGGGCCCGCAACGAGGGTCCCCAGTCCGGGGTCGGAGGCGAGGGTCCCCACACGAGAGGCGTACAATCACCCCGCTGCACTTTGGTCTACTTCCTTCGACGATCATGACACTCACCTGTTAGTTGGCGGTGATCTATGTGGCCATTGAGGGCAGCAGTGTCAATCAGATGGAAAAAATATCTTCTTATACCACTTGATCATTTTCTGAGTGCATTCCACAAAGCTGTTTATCATGTCCGCCTTATCCACTGCCCCCATTTTGAGGTTATAGTCAAGCACGCAGTCTGGTTTGATTTTTCTCTCTCCCGTCAGGTGGTCCACCTTTCCTGTGGCCGACATGGTTGCTGTATGGACAGTGGAGAGGACATGGATGTCTCGTTTGTCTTGCCACTTTACTGCCACCTGTTGACATTTCTTATTTTGTATAACGGGCCATTTAGGATGGCAGTAGCATTGTTGGTAAAATGCAGTCATCGCAGCAGAACTAGGAAGCAGTCTTGGGAAAAGAGGGTGGCAAAGAAGGGAGTTGAAAACATAGAATCTGTGCTCCAGTATTCTCTTAGGGAGTTCTTCTTTACTATCCCCATGAGAAGGACTGTCACCAGGAAGGTATACATTTCACTAATTGTGGTTGTCCCCCCCTCCCACTGGTGGTTCTGGGGGCGGGGCAGGGGGGGACAGTGCCCCTGTGACAACAATTTTGGACCCCCTTGTGGCCCCCCTAAATGTGGAGTATGAAATATTTTTTGCATAAGTCATTTTTGCTATCGTTCTTTTTTTACATCCGTTATTAGACAGTGGCAACGCGGAACACTAATTAAACCCACACATTTACTAGAGGGACATGGTCTTTTGCCTGCTAATGCCTGCAATGCAGTGAAGAAAACGATATGACAACAATAACGTCTAATGTAACTGGCCCCTCTAACAGTACAACTGGCCCCAGCTTGGCCCCCACAGTTGAAATGGTCTAGAACTGCCACTGCCCACTCCTGGCTCTCTCTTCTCCTGTAGCTTCAAGGCATAGCGATTGATCTCTGCTATGTCTCCCACCAGCTCCTCTGCCAGAAACAACTTGAAGCACTCTGCCTCAGATGAAATGGCAAGGGGCATTGCACTCCAGACTGGGACTCATCAAAGCAAACAGCAGGGCCAGGAGGGGTGAAATGGCTGTCAGCCTTCCAGCTACCACAGAACTCCTGTACTTCATCCACTGTCAGTCTGCCTCCATCACCACCAGCATCTTCAAAGGGAACTGGGACTTTGTCAGTGGACAAGGGGTCCTCAGATTCAGGGTTCTCAATAGTTGGGGGGCAGCTCCTCACTGTCACTGTCAGAATCTGATTCCTGACTTTCAGACTCATTGTCAGAATTTTAAAGAATCTCCAGAATTTCCGCATTTGGGAGATGTCTTCTTTGGAAAGACATTGCTAATGCTACAGCTTAGCTCACTAGCTACATACATAAACAACAACACTGAATGCTCAGAGTGGGAGTGAGAGGTTACGTGATTGACTGCCGGCACGTGCCATTTGTATCAATAAATCACTATCAGAAAATTTTTTGTGTGGTAATTATTTATATATTTACTGTTTTATTCAAGTTTTTCAAGTGCCGGTGATAAATCATGCATTCTGATTCTTGCATAGATTGTAATGGGCACATATTATGTGTGTAAAATACTTATTTGAGGATTGTACTGATTATGATGAGCTAAGCTAATTCCAGCTATGTGTGGAGCCATGTTTGTTGACATACAATGCGTTCTGGGTTTCATGTAATCGTCTGTCGGACCAAAGGGTTCACTCATTTTTTTGAGAACTTCAGGAAGTGAATGGTGGGATGTGAACGATGGTAGACGACACACCCCTTCAACATGCATACTATAAACAGACCAAACTCATCTTGTCTTCTCTTATCTTTGGTTTCTGTGAAGAAAAAAATCATGGCGGCGGGCTGAAAACAGGAGAGGGAGCACCCCCCTATCCACATCGACGGGACAGTAGTGGAGAAGGTGGAAAGTTTTAAGTTCCTAGGCGTACACATCACAGACAAACTGAAATGGTCCACCCACACAGACAGCGTGGTGAAGAAGGCGCAACAGCGCCTCTTCAACCTCAGGGGGCTGAAGAAATTCGGCATGTCACCAAAATCACTCACAAACTTCTACAGATGCACAATCGAGAGCATCCTGTCGGGCTGTATCACCGCTTGGTACGGCAACTGCTCCGCACACAACCGTAAGGCTCTCCAGAGGGTAGAGCCTCACGCTTACCTACGGTGAAGCGTGATGACGGTATCATGCTGTGGGGACGTTTTTCAGCTGCAGGGACTGGGAGACTAGTCTAAATCGAGGGAAAGATGAACGGAGCAAAGTACAGAGAGATCCTTGATGAAAACCTGCTCCAGAGCGCTCAGGACCTCAGATCGGGCGAAGGTTCACCTTCCAACAGAACAATGATCCTAAGCACACAGCTAAGACGAAGCAGGAGTGGCTTTGGGACAAGTCTCAAAGTCACAAAATGTGGAAAAAGTTAAGGGGTCTGAATACTTTCCGTGTGTGTGTGTGTGTGTACACCACACACCACACACAAAAGGTGAGGTGAAAGCCTGTAGCAGAGGCTAACCCATGACACTAGCACCTACTGTATGTTACCTTTTTACAGGGCGATTCTCAGTGGGTTCCACTGGAATTCCCACAGTCCATCAGTGTCAGAATTAAAGGTGCAGTTCCAAGGTGGGTTTTCAGGGAAAATGTGCAAATTGGAAGGTTATTTATATATATACAGTGATCACCATAATTCATTGGACAGTGACCATTTTTTTGTTATTTTGGTTCGGTACTCTAGCACTTTGAGTTTGAAAGGATACAATGACAATGAGGGTGAAGTGCAGACGTGTAGTGCAGGTGTATTCATTTGTGTCGTTAGTGAATGCAGGAGAGCTGTTGATGAATAGTATTGATTCTAGACTTTGCTATTGCCTTTGGAGGTTGTTGTTGGGGTGCGACAACATGAGGAAGACAGCAGTGTCGATGCAAATGAAGCTGGCCGTCATAAGGCTCAGAAATGAAAATCAATCAATCAGGAACATTGCAAAAACCCTGGGCATGCCCAAGTCAACAGTTTGGTTCATCATTAACAATAAAAAACAACCTGTGAACTCAATTATGTCAAAAGACCCAGTAGACTGAGGAAGACCACTGTAGTGGATGACCGGAGAATGTCACGTCCAGGCCTGAGTTTTACAGGCTGGCGTGTTTAGTTTCGTTTTTGGTGTAGGGTTTTTCTGTTCTAGGTGTTCTATTTCTATGTTGGGTAAATGGTTCCCAATTAGAGGCAGCTGAGTGTCGTTACCTCTAATTGGGAACCATATATATATGTTTGTGGTTTTGCACTAGGGTTTTGTGGGTTATTGTTTGTTACATAGCGTAAGTGTTTAGTCTATGTCTGTTTACGATCTTCGTTAGTTCGTTTGTTTATAGTTTTTTCCCCAGTTACGTTATTAAATAAAATATGTATACTGGAAGCATTGCTGCGTCTTGGTCCGTCACTCGAGAAGATCGTGACAGAATAACCCACACCAAAGGACCAAGCAGCGAGAGAACAAGGCGTCCTGGACATGGGAGGATATATTGGCTGGAAAGGGATCCTGGACATGGGAGGAGATATTGGCTGGAAAGGGACCCTGGGAGAAGACTGCGGAGCATCGTTTTTTGGGGGGCACACAGGGAGTTTGGCCGGTTCAGGGTGGACTCCTGAGCCAACTCCTCGTGCTCTTTGGAGGGAGCGTTGGAGTGAGCGTCACACTGGTAAGACGCCGTGCTATGCAGTATTGCGCACGGTGTCTCCAGTGCGCGTTCATAGGCCGGTGCTTGAGATTCCAGCTCCCCTCATCTGTCGGGCTAGGTTGAGCGTGCAGCCTGGAAGAGAGGTGCCGGCTCAGCGTTCCTGGTCTCCGGTGCGCCTCTTCGGACCAGGATATCCTGCACCGGTTCTGCGTGCAGTGTCTCCGGTGTGTATCCACAGCCCGGTACGCGACATTCCAGCTCCACTCATCTGTCAGGCTAGGGTGAGTGTGCTGCCTGGAAGAGTGGTGCCGGCTCTGCGCGCTAAATCTCCAGTGCACCTTCTTGGACCGAGATATCCTGCTCCGGTTCTGCGTGCAGTGTCTCCGGTGGGTATCCACAGCCCGGTACGCGACATTCCAGCTCCACTCATCTGTCAGGCTAGGGTGAGTGTGCTGCCTGGAGGAGTGGTGCCGGCTCTGCGCAACAAGCCCCCTGTACGCTTAAAGAGCCCAGTACTTCCAGTCCCTGTTCCACGCTCCAGGATCCCTGTACGAGTCGTGGACCCAGCACGTCCTGTCCCTGTTCCATGCTCCAGCATCCCTGTGCGAGTCGTGGACCCAGCACGTCCTGTCCCTGTTCCACGCTCCAGGATCCCAGTGCACATTGTGAGTCCAACACCGCCCGTTCCTGCTCCCCGCACCAGAGTCCCAGTGCGCATCGTGAGTCCTACACGGCCCGTTCCTGCTCCCCGCACCAGAGTTCCAGTGCGCGTCGTGAACCCAGCACGGCCCGTTTCTGCTCCCCGCACCAGAGTCCCAGTGCACATAGAGAGTCCAATACGGCCCGTTCCTGCTCCCCGCACCAGAGTCCCAGTGCGCAT
>QNTS01000249.1:191720-203062 GCA_003317085.1 Hucho hucho | reverse complement strand
TGTATGTTGTCTTCTTTGTTTATACTGTAACTGCTACAGTATGTTTTCTCAATAATAGATCAATTTTTTTAAACGACTGTATGAAACGAAACTCCTGTAGTTCGCTGTAACTTATGGACAATAAAGTTTTATTGCATTGTATTGTAGGTGTCCCATGATGGTTCTTTATTGGCACTCAGGTCAATGTGCTGACTCGTATGTGTTCAGGTCCCTCTCAGTCCAGATGTGTTTATCTTTCACTGAAACCAAGTTGCCGTTTGATCCCTGATAACGATTGTTAACCATTGGCCTCATTGCTAAAACATCAAAACCTCTTCACACACATGCCAAGCTATGTGTCTCTCCTGACAGCTGTTTTAGAAATCTCCTGTCCTCTTTTGCCTCATGTCTCTTTGCCTTCCGACGCTGAAGTGTGGTGTGTGTGTGTGTGTGTGTGTACATTTGTGTGTGTGTGTGTGTGTGTGTGTGCATTTGTGTGTGTGTGTGTGTGTGTGTGTGGGAGTCTGCGTGCGTGTGTGTGTTCACCGTGCGGCCACTTGCCCTCACCAGGATGCTACCAAACCGCACATCCTCTGACTCATTGCCTCAGCCCCTGAGTGTGTGGGTGTGTGTGTGTGTGTCTTTGTGTGTGTGTGTCTTCGTGTGTGTGTGTCTTTGTGTGTGTGTGTCTTCATGTGTGTGTGTGTCTTCGTGTGTGTGTGTCTTCACGTGTGTGTGTGTGTGTGTCTTCGTGTGTGTGTGTGTGCGCGCGCGTGTGTGTGTGTGCGCGCGCGTGTGTGTGTACATACTGTACACACTGTAAATAAAGAACCCTACCAAGGGCCTGAGGCAAGTTTTTATTCATCATGGAAATTGACTGGCACACACATTTAGAACTGACCCCAGACAGCCACTGGCCATGACAAAGGTCAAAGAGACAGAGGAAACATTAAGAACAAGCTCGTTGGCTGACCTGAAACCATTCCAGACAGACGCCAAACATTACCTAGCAATAAGTCAGTCTGAGGTGACAGTGGTGGGACACTTCTGGCAGTGTAGCACGGGCCGGCACAGGGTAAAGGTCTGACAGTGTAGCACGGGCCGGCGTAGGGTAAAGGTCCAGGTAGACAAGTGATGCCAGTACCAATGACACTGGCATCAATACAGACACATTAGTAGAAGGCTGATTCTTACCCTTTTGCAACTCATTGGACATACAGTATATTAGCTTTTGCACTATTGTACAATAGGATTGGACAAAGAAACGCTAACTGACATAGGAACCAGCAATTTGTCTTCAAACTAAATGACCTCACGTTTTTGTAATGTTTAAGCAATGCCATTCCCTCATAACAAAGTCACTATTCTCCTATTTCAGATACATCAATACATCGTCAATACTGCCAGGTTCCTTCCGAATCCTTTCATGTCATTGTCTCCCTGTCGTTCTCATTAAATTTCCTCAGCTTCCTGGGGTATATAATAGCTCTCTTTTCAACCACCAACACCAAAAGTGTCCATGACTGGTTTTGGCAAGAGCAGATCCAATGGAGGAAATAATGTGACGTGGCAGCTGAGAAGAGATGAACCGGTTTGGAACGTCCTCTACTGTCTAAGGGAGAAGATAGCTGACACTACTTACTTTATATTTTATCTTTTCACTACTTACTTTATATTTTCACTACTTACTTTATCTTTTCACTACTTACTTTATCTTTTCACTACTTACTTTATGTTTGCCTACTTACTTTATATTTTTAACTACTTACTTTATGTTTGCCTACTTACTTTATCTTTTTCCCTACTTACTTTATCTTTGCCTACTTACTTTATCTTTGCCTACTTACTTTATCTTTTGCCTACTTACTTTATCTTTGCCTACTTACTTTATCTTTCCCTACTTACTTTATCTTTGCCTACTTACTTTATCTTTTCCCTACTTACTTCATATTTACCCTACTTACTTTATGTTTGCATACTTACTAACCTCCTCTACTTACTTTATGTTTGCCTACTTACTTTATATTTTGCCTACTTACTTTATATTTACCCTACTTACTTCATCTTTTCTCAACTTACTTTATCTTTGCTCTACTTACTCCATCTTCTCTCACCTTATATCCTATATATGGAATAATAATATATGCCATTTAGCAGAGGCTTTTATCCAAAGCGACTTACAGTCATGCTTGCATTCATTTTACATATGGGTGGCCCCGGGAATCAATCCCGGGGGGTGAAAGCATCATGCTCTACCAACTGAGCCACACAGGACCACCTCTATCTCCTCTAGTCTAAATAATATTTCACTTCAGCACTTGCACTTTAGGTAACATGTACATGCAGCCCCTTATCTGACATTTGTATTATAAAATTGCATCCAGTCTTCTTGCTTGTAAATATTCTTTGCTATTTTGATGTTGTCGTTTTCTAATATGTGATTTTGTCCATATGTACTGTGATTGCAGCAAAATGTTTGAGGACAATAAAGTTATCTGAATCTGAATAATATTGTATTATGGTAATGGTTTTGACATGTATAATGGAGATCTTCCGGGCTCTACTCGGCCTTCTCTCAGGGTAGTGAGTTAGTGGTCTGTTAACATCCCTTAAGTGGTGTGCATTGTGCATTGGCAGGGTGGGTGGGGTTAACTCCTGCCTGGTTGACCCAGTCCGGAGGTAACTCTGGAAGGGGCCACAGTGTCTCACGACCCCCCTGTCCCCAGTATCTATGCTGTATTAGTTTGTATGTGCCGGGGGGCTAGAGTCAGCCTGTCTTATCTTTTCAATGTCATTTTAACATACATGAAGTAGCTAATCAGCTACTTTCTAAAAAGTCTCATTAGAATTTGGTTATTCTTACCTGCTAATATGGAATCAGATTCAACCAACCAGTCTGAATATGCAGCCAATAGGCCTACTGTAAAAGGACTGTAGTCATGAACCAGTCTTTCCCACCCTGATGATAACACAGGATAACTAACAGGTGTATAGGTCTACCATTGCTAAGAGTTGTTGACAATAGCCTTATTGTAATGACATTTACCTGTTGAGCCACACACGTGGGAGTCGTGCTCCTGCCTCTATCTTTACAGCCTGGCTGTCCGTGTTGATTAACAGTCTTAGATTGTAGCTGGGAGGAGACTAAATGATCTCATGCCACCTGTGTCACGCACACACACACAGGAGTGGGCCGTGCTATAACATCCCAATGAGATATCCCTATGGGGGCTTTTATGGGCACATGAAGCCAATGGTTTTACGTTTGTGTAAGCAGACTATCAAATGGAGTTCCAGGAATCAGCAGGCAATGAGGAAAGGAAATGATGTCACCTGACTGTGGGGTCAATCATTGTCCCACTGGTGGAAAAGCAAAGTATGCTACTTCAATGCACCTTTCACTCTGGAAGGAAGAGTTTGTCTTCATGTCCGTGCCTTGTTTAAACCAGGAAGCACAAACAGCTGCAAGTGTTTGTAGAGCTAGTTTTCACTCTTCATCGAAGAGCTTCACCGTTTGAACAATAAGCCAATTATTAACCAGTGAACTACAGGATCAAAGAGCAGAGAGAATAATGCAACGTAAAAGGCTGTGTCCACGGTGCCGACTCCCTGTATAGTCTAGTACATAAGGAGTTCTAGAAGGAGTTGAGACAGTGGATTGTGCAGTCAGATGGAACAGAGTAAATAGGCATTTTAACGTCATAGATTTCGCCGTCTGGAATACGATTTTAACCAATCAGCATTCAGGATTAGACCCACCTGTATTTTTCAGCAATAAGGAGCGAGGGGGTGTGGTATATGGCCAATATATAATGGCTAAGGGCTGTTCTTAGGCACAACGCAACTCGTCATAAAGCCCCAAGGTGCCTTATTGCTATTATAAGCTGGTCACCAACATAATTAGAGCAGTAAAAATAAATGTTTTGCCATACCCAAGGTATACGGTCTGATATGGACACACTCCACACTGCCCTATCCCATCTGGACAAGAGGAATACCTATGTAAAAATGCTGTTCATTGACTACAGCTCAGCATTAAACACCATAGTACCCTCCAAACTCGGCATCAAGCTGAGACCCTGGGTTTCGACCCCGCCCTGTGCAACTGGGTCCTGGACTTTCTGACGGGCCGCTCCCATGTGGTGAGGGTAGGAAACAACATCTCCACCCCGCTGATCCTCAACACTGGGTTGCCACAAGGGTGAGTTCTCAGCCCTCTCCTGTACTCCCTGTTCACCCATAACTGCCTCCAACCCAATCATCAAGTTTGCAGACAACACTACAGTGGTAGGCTTGATTACCAACAACGACAAGACGGCCTACAGGGAGTAGGTGAGGGCCCTCGGAGTATGGTGTCAGTAAAATAACCTCTCACTCAACGTCAACAAAACAAAAGAGATGATCATGGACTTCAGGAAACAGCAGAGGGAACATCCCCCCATCCACATCGACGGGACAGTAGTGGAGGCTGAAAAAATGTGGCTTGTCACCTAAAACACTCACAAACGTTTACAGATGCACAATCGAGAGCATCCTGTCGGGCTGTATCACCGCCTGGTACGCAACCGCAAGGCTCTCCAGAGGGTTGTGCGGTCTGCACAATGCATCACCGGATCATCAAGGACAACAACCACCCGAGCCACTGCCTGTTCACCCCGTTAACATCCAGAAGACGAGGTCAGTACAGGTGCATCAAAGCTAGGACCTAGAGACTGAAAAACAGCTTCTATCTCAAGGCCATCAGGATGGTAAACAGCCATCACTAACATAGAGTGGCTGCTGCCAACATACAGACTCAAATCTCTGGCCACTTTAATACATCTAATACATTTAATAAATATCACTAGTCACTTTAAATAACGCCACTTTAAAAATGGCTACATATCCTACATTACCCATCTCATATGTATATACTATATTCTATGCCATCTACTGCATCTTTCCGTATGCCGCACGGCCATTGCTCATCCACATATTTATATGTACAGTTGAAGTTGGAAGTTTACATACACTTAGGTTGGAGTCATGAAAACTCGTTTTTCAACCACTACACACATTTCTTGTTAACAAACTATAGTTTTGGCAATTCGGTTAGGACATCTACTTTGTGCATGACACAAGTAATATTTCCAACAATTGTTTACAGATTATTTCACTTACAACTCACTGTATCACAATTCCAGTGGGTCAGAAGTTTACATACATTAAGTTGACTGTGCCTTTACAGCTTGGAAAATTTCAGAAAATGATGTCATGGCTTTAGAAGCTTCTGATAGGCTAATTGACATCATTTGAGTCAATTGGAGGTGTACCTGTGGATGTATTTCAAGGCCTACCTTCAAACTCAGTGCCTCGTTGCTTGACATCATGGGAAAATCAAAAGAAATCAGCCAAGACCTCAGAAAAAAAATTGTAAAACTCCACAAGTCATTCATCCTTGGGAGCAATTTCCAAATGCCTGAAGGTACCACGTTCATCTCTACAAACAATAGTACGCAAGTATAAACACCATGGGACCACGCAGCCGTCATACCGCTGAGGAATGAGACGCGTTCTGTCCTAGAGAAGAACGTACTTTGGTGAGAAAAGTGCAAATCAATCCCAGAACAACAGCAAAGGACCTTGTGAAGATGCTGGAGGAAACAGGTACAAAAGTATCTATATACACAGTAAAACGAGTCCTATGTCGACATAACCTGAAAGGCCGCTCAGCAAGGAAGAAGCCACTGCTCCAAAACCGCAATAAAAAAGCCAGACTATGGTTTGCAACTGCACATGGGGACAACGATCGTACTTTTTGGAGAAATGTCCTCTGGTCTGATGAAACAAAAATAGAACTGTTTGGCCATAATGACCATTTTAATGTTTGGAGGAAAAAGGGGAGGCTTGCAAGCCGAAGAACACCATCCCAACTGTGAAGCACGGGGGTGGCAGCATCATGTTGTGTGGGTGCTTTGCTGCAGGAGGGACTGGTGTACTTCACAAAATAGATGGCATCATGAGGAAGGAAAATTATGTGGATATATTGAAGCAACATCTCAAGACACCAGTCAGGAAGTTAAAGCTTGGTCGCAAATGGGTCTTCCAAATGGACAATGACCCCAAGCATACTTCCAAAGTTGTGGCAAAATGACTTAAGGACAACAAAGTCAAGGTATTGGAGTGGCCATCACAAAGCCCTGACCTCGATCCTATAGACAATTTGTGGGCAGAACTGAAAAAGTGTGTGCGAGCAAGGAGGCCTACAAACCTGACTCAGTTACACCAGCTCTGTCAGGAGGAATGGTCCAAAATTCACCCAACTTATTGCGAGAAGCTTGTGGACGGCTACCCGAAACTTTGACCCAAGTTAAACAATATAAAGGCAATGCTACCAAATACTAATTGAGTGTATGTAAACTTCTGACCCACTGGGAATGTGATGAAATAAATAAAAGCTGAAATAACTCATTCTCTCTACTATTATTCTGACATTTCACATTCTTAAAATAAAGTGGTGATCCTAACTGACCTAAGACAGGGAATGTTTACTAGGATTACATGTCAGGAATTGTGAAAAACTGAGTTGAAATGCATTTGGCTAAGGTGTATGTAAACTTCCGACTTCAACTGTACATATTCTTATTCATCCCTTTACTTTTGTGTGTATAAGGTAGTCATTGTGAATTTGTTAGATTACTTGTTAGATATTACTGCACTGTCGGAACTAGAAGCACAAGCATTTCGCTACACTCGCATTAACATCTGCTAACCATGTGTATGTGACCAATAAAATGTGATTTGATTTGATATACCATGGCTGTCAGCCAATCAGCATTCAGGGCTCGACCCCCCCAGTTTATAATATGAAACAACATCAGTCTTCTTGCCTTTCTCTTCATAAATCAGTCAGTTACCACTAATAACAGGCCACAAGATAAATGATTGTCATTGTACGGCGTTTACTAAAAATGACATGGTCTCTTCTGTATGATAAGAGTGTGTGCCATAAAATGATGCGTGATTGGTAGGGTGGGGCGTGGGTCAATGAGGATGAATACTGTTCTGTGTAGTGTGAAGTGTTCGTCTCTCACTCTCTTTCTTTCTCTTTCTCTTTCTCTCTCTCTCACTCATTTGAATTTAATTGAATTCAAAGGGCTTTATTGGCTTGGGAAACATGTTTATATTGCCAAAGCAAGTGAAACAGATAATAAACAAAAGCTCTCTCTCTCTCTCTTCCCTCTCTCTCTTCTCGGTCTCTCTCTCTCTGTGTGGCCCATGGCCCCCGGGGCCAGTCATAAGTGAGTGGTGGTTGGTGGTTGCTCCGACCCTGTGCATGTGACTGGGGAGCGGGCCGTGTGCTCTCAGCGCTCCACTATGAGCCAACCCTGGAACAACTCTGTCCCAACCTGGGACAGCCCTTACAAACAGACCATTGTACCCAGTCATGTCATGTGTGTGTGATGCAATGAGATAAAGTGGAGAGAGGCACACTCTAATCCACTAGCACCCATCTACTAGCCCGACTGTGTAGCGTATTTAGCAGAGAGAACACTCAAAACGCTGTTATTATCCAACTACTATTCTAATTACTGTTGGGAAACTTTTTTTATTCATTTAAATGAATCATACAAAATACAAACAGGGGAAGAAGGAGGGAGCACTTTGCAAAAACATTTAAAAAAAATAAGAAATGGGTCCTCAGATCCTCAAAAGGTTCTACAGCTACACCATCGAGAGCATCCTGATGGCTTGCATCACTGCCTGGTATGTCAACTGCTCGGCCTCAAGGTACTACAGCGGGTATTGCGTACGGCCCAGTAAATCACCGGGGCCAAGCTTCCTGCCATCCAGGACCTCTATACCAGGCGGTGTCAGAGGAAGGCCCTAAAAATTGTGCAAAGACTCCAGCCACCCTAGTCATAGACTGTTCTCTGTGCTACCGCACTGCAAGTGGTACCGGAGCGCCAAGTCTAGGTCCAAGAGGCTTCTAAAAAGCTTCTACCCCCAAGCCATAAGACTCCTGAACAGCTAATCAAACGGCTACCCAGACTATTTGCATTGCCACCCTACGCTGCTGCTACTCTCTGTTATTATCTATGCATAGCCACTTTTTTTACTCTACCTGCATGTACATAATTACCTCAATTACCTCGACACCGGTGCCCCCGCACATTGACACATTGACTCTACCGGTACCCCCTGTATATAGCCCCGCTATTGTTATTTACTGCTGCTCTTGAACTATTTGTTATTCTTATCTCTTACTTTTCTTAAAACTGCATTGTTGGTTAAGGGCTTGTAAGTAAGCGTTTCACAGTAAGGTCTGTTATATTCACTGTAAGGTCTGTCTACCTGTTGTAGTCCGCGCATGTGACAAATAAAAATGTACTTGATTTGAAAGTTGTGGAGTGAAGAATGTTGTACGGCTAGATTTTTAAGTATACAGTTTCCAGTCCAGATGGCTCAACCACAATTAAGGAATGAGTCATCAGTTTTCAAAGCAGCAAAACTTGAGGCCTATCTTCTTACGGATTACAGACAAAGTATCTTTAAGTATGTCAGTATCTTTAAGTATGTCAGTATCTTTAAGTAAAATGCCTTCAGAAAGTATTCTCACCCCTTTACTTGTTCCACATCTTGTTGTGTTACAGCCTGAATACATTTATCAACTTGATATATTGTGTCACTGATCTACACACAATGTCCCATAATTTCAAAGTGGAATTTTTGAAATGTATAAAAAATGAAACGTTGAAATGTCTTGAGTCAATAAGTATTCAACCCCTTTGTTATGGCAAGCTTAAATAAGTTCAGGAGTAAAAAATGTTTTTAGCAAATCACATAATAAGTTGCATGGACTCATTCTCTGTTCAATAATAGTGGTTAACATGATTTCTTTATGACTACCCCATCTCTGAACCCTCACATACAATTAACTCTAAGGTCCCTCAATCGAGTAGGGAATTTCAAGCACAGATTCAACCACAAAGACCAGGGAGGTTTTTCAAGGACTCGCAAAGAAGGGCACCGATTGGTAGATGTGTAAAAATAAAAAAAGCAGACGCTGAATATTCCTTTGAGCATGGTGAAGTTATTAATTACACTTTGGATGGTGTATCAATACACCCAGTCACTACAAAGATACAGGCCTCATTCCTAACTCAGTTGCCGGAGAGGAAGGAAACTCCTCAGAGATTTCACCATGAGGCCAATGGAGATTTTAAAACAGTTACAGAGATGAATGGTTAAACAATATATATATATTTTCAAGCATAAATCATGTTATGGATATGCTTGTCATCATCAAGAACTAGGGATGTTTTTTTATGAAAAAAGAAACAGAATACAGCTAAGCACAGGCAAACTCCTAGAGGAAAACAGTTTTCAGTTTTCTTTCCAACAGACACAGGGAGACAAATTCACTTTTCAGCAGGAAAAATAACCTAAAAGACAAGGCCAAATCTACACTGGAGTTGCTTAGCAAGACGATATTGAATGTTCCCGAGTGGCCTAGTTGCAGTTTTTACTTCAATTGGCTTGAAAATCGATGACAAGACTTGGCTTTCCAGCAATGATCAACAACCAACTTGAAAGAGTTCGAAGTATTTTAAAAAGAATAATGGGCAAATATTGTACAATCCAGGTATGCAAAGCTCTTATAGACTTACCCAGAAAAACCCACAAATGTAATGGCTGTCAAAGGTAATTCTAACATGAATTGACTAAGTGGTTTGAATACTTACCTAATCAAGATAAACTCAGCAAAAAAAGAAACGGCTCTTTTTCAGGACCCTGTCTTTCAAAGATAATTAGTAAAAATCCAAATAACTTCACAGATCTTAATTGTAAAGGGTTTAAACACTGTTTCCCTTGCTTGTTCAATGAACCATGAACAATTTATGAACATGCACCTTTGGAACGGTCGTTAAGACACTAACAGCTTACAGACGGTAGGCAATTAAGGTCACAGTTATGAAAACTTAGGACACTAAAGAGGCCTTTCTACTGACTCTGAAAAACACCAAAAGAAAGATGCCCAGGGTCCCTGCTCATCTGCATGAATGTGCCTTAGGCATGCTGCAAGGAAGCATGAGGACTGCAGATGTGGCCAGGGCAATAAATTGCAATGTCCGTACTGTGAGACGCCTAAGACAGCGCTACAGGGAGACAGGACGGACGGCTGATCGTCCTCGGAGTGGCAGACCACGTGTAACAACACCTGCACAGGATCGGTATATCTAAACATCACACCTGCGGGACAGGTACAGGATGGCAACAACAACTGCCCGAGGTTACACCAGGAACGCACAATCCCTCCATCAGTGCTCAGACTGTTCGCAATAGGCTGAGAGAGACTGGACTGAGGGCTTGTAGGCCTGTAGTAAGGCAGGTCCTCACCAGACATCACCGGCAACAACGTCGCCTATGGGCAAAAACCCACCGTCGCTGGACCAGACAGGACTGGCAAAAAGTGCTCTTCACTGACGAGCCGCGGTTTAGTCTCACCAGGTGGTGATAATCGAAGGAATGAGCGTTACACCGATGCCTGTACTCTGGAGCGGGATCGATTTGGATGTGGAGGGTCCATCATGGTCTGGGGTGGTGTGTCACAGCATCATCGGACTGAGCTTGTTGTCATTGCAGGCAATCTCAACGCTGTGCGTTACAGGGAAGACATCCTCCTCCCTCATGTGGTACCCTTCCTGCAGGCTCATCCTGACATGACCTTCCAGCATGACAATGCCACCAGCCAAACTGCTCGTTCTGTGCGTGATTTCCTTTTCCTTCCACTTTGATCGTTGACCAACAATGACAGTTAAATAAAAATGTTATCCCACATTGTAACACAACAAAATATGGAAAAAGTCAAGGGGTGTGAATACTTTCTGAAGCCTGAAGGCACTGTATGTCAGTATCTTTCAGTATGTCAGTATCTTTAAGTATGACAGTATCTTTCAGTATGTCAGTATCTTTAAGTATGACAGTATCTTTTATTATGCCAGTATCTTTAGGTATGTCAGTATCTTTCATTATGTCAGTATCTTTCAGTACGCCAGTATTTTTCAGTATGTCAGTATCTTTAAGTATGACAGTATCTTTCATTATGTCAGTATCTTTAGGTATGACAGTATCTTTCAGTATGTCAGTATCTTTAAGTATGACAGTATCTTTCATTATGTCAGTATCTTTAAGTATGACAGTATCTTTCATTATGTCAGTATCTTTCAGTACGTCAGTATCTTTAAGTATGACAGTATCTTTCATTATGTCAGTATCTTTAGGTATGTCAGTATCTTTCAGTACGTTAGTTTCTTTATGTATGTCAGTATCTTTAAGCACGTCAGTATCTATTAATCACGTCAGTATCTTTCAGTATGTCA
>QNTS01000249.1:170469-187660 GCA_003317085.1 Hucho hucho | reverse complement strand
ATATCACCTCTACAGCTATTCTACTAATCACAGTGTTCTATATCACCTCTACAGCTATTCTACTAATCACAGTGTTCTATTAATATCACCTCTACAGCTATTGTACTAATCACAGTGTTCTATTAATATCACCTCTACAGCTATTCTATTAATCACAGTGTTCTATTAATATCAACTCTACAGCTATTCTACTAATCACAGTGTTCTATTAATATCAACTCTACAGCTATTCTACTAATCACAGTGTTCTATTAATATCACCTCTACAGCTATTCTACTAATCACAGTGTTCTATTAATATCAACTCTACAGCTATTCTACTAATCACAGTGTTCTATATCACCTCTACAGCTATTCTACTAATCACAGTGTTCTATTCATGTAATATTATGCCAGACAAACGGACTAAGGACTTTGAATAGCAGACACGGAATTGGTTTGGTTCCCACTGTGTCCCATCAAAGCTCTATAATTTATGATGTACGTGATCATAGACGAAAGGGGTTCAAGCATGTCTGCTTCAAAAAGTCAGGTAGGGTAGCAGGTAGCCTAGGGGTTAGAACGTTGGGCCAGTAACAGAAAGGCTGCTTGATTGAATCCCCGAGCTGACAAGGTAAAAATCTGTCGTTCTGCCCTTGAACAAGGCAGTTAACCCATTGTTCCTAGGCCGTCATTATTAATAAGAATTTGTTCTAAACTGACTTGCCTAGCTAAATAAAGGTCAAATTAATTTATAAAAATGTAAAAGGTGACAAAACATGTCACCATGACAAACATGTCACCCGAGTGTGTGTGTTGTTCATTAAAGATATGGGCCTCGGATGTATTTTTCATTTGTGTTTGACATTCAGTGCATAGAGCAGGACAACAAAGACATCTGGAATGGCCATAGAGTGAATGTGTGATGATGCGTCGGAATGGCCATAGAGTGAATGTGTGATGATGCGTCAACATAGTCAGGGTCAATGCAAGGTTAGAGAGATGAACTCCATTCTGGAACAGAACTTATTCTCTGTGTGTCTCACCTCAGACTGACCCATAGTATGTATGCATCATCCACATCAGCCTTCTCATCATTGCACGCACGCACACACACACTCACACACACACAAACAAATTATTTGGGGTGGTATAACTGAATTTCCATTGATCCAAAATAGTAACAGTAATCCAAAGCGCCAGACTTTTCTAAACATAGAGAACTTTGAGAAGGGGGGGAGCATACCAGTAAAATATAAATACAAAGAAATGTCTATCGGTTTACTTGTTTATTAGCCAGGAAGTTAGGATTCAGGAATGTTTGTGTGAGTGGAGCTTCTTCCCGTTAACGCTGCTAAAACAGGAGTTTACGTCAGTGATGACTATTCCTAAATGGAAAGGAAGTTGTCTGTTGCTAGACTTTAACATCTTGCTCTATATTGGGATTTCAGTATATTTTTTTTACCTTCTTTGATCCAGCCAATGATGCCTCACGCTTGGTTGTTTTCCAACACACTGGCTGTCTCCTAGTCCGATCTTAGGGTTCATTGCCAAGGTAAAGTTTCTCACTCTGTGAACAAGAACAGACAAAGCATTCACTGATCTACATAGACCGCTTCCTCTGAGAAAACTTGGTGTCTAACATAATTACTCTATCCTAACGTTGCAGACAGGTTTTTTTTATTTTTTTATTTATAAAGACGCAGGTCTCTGAGTTTGGATACTATACTGGCTGTTTCCTCGACTTAGTTTCGATATGACAGCTGCACACCTAAAAGATCTACAACGCTACCATTAACAATAGTCTAGTCAGCAGAACAGGCCGCTGGACGAGTGATACAGTACAGTCAGTGACTCACAGTAGAGTTTACCCACAAACACTGTTCAGCATTGTCTTCAACCCAGAAGAAGGTATTGCGTTGCCGAAACGTTGGTTATGAGGTTTACCCATTAAATTGTTGGGAACATATATAGTGTCTTTCTTTCTATACAACATCGTCCTCGAACAACATTTGAACAGGTCTCTCTAGCGAAATCTGTTTTTTATCTCAACAAAACAAAACAATACATTGTCTTTGATACCTCCTTCAATGGAAACGAACCAACTGTACTGATGTTGTATTCAAGAAGCATTTTGTGCATGTCTGCTGTTTTACTTTTTTCCCATGGAAACCAACCCACTGAACAGACTTACAGCATTCCAAAGCCAAGGCCCAAGCGTGACCGATACTTTATCACCCATACATTGGAGTTTGAATGCTCATGTCGTGTCAGAGACCGTCCCTGTATGTCTGACCCAAGTCACGGTGTGTGTTTTCTCCTTTAACATAATCTGTTCTAACTATAGATAGCAGAGGAGGGTGTGTCTGTGTACTGTAGTTCACAAAGTCTACTCAGGACGCATGACTCAGTCAAACCCTATCTGGCAGAAGTAAATTACACACAGCTGGGAGAGATGTTGAAGTGCTGAAGAGAGCAACCATGAAGCACACAGGTAAACCCTATACTGGAAGTTTCACACAAGAGCTAAGAACATGATTATTAATGAACTCGCAAAACTGAAAATGCATTTCAAACCAGATTTGTTTTAGGCTTGAAATGTATTAAATTACATTGTAACAATGAATGCATTTTCAACACATTTTTTACACCTAGGTGAGGACAAGGGAGTCCTCAGGATTAGGGGTGGCAGGTAGTCTAGCGGTTAAGAGCATTGAGCCAGTAACCAAAACGTCAATGGTTCGAATCCCTGAACCGACCAGGTGAAAAATATGCCGATGTGCCTTTGAGCAAGGCACAAATGTAAAAGGATTAGTCTGTGGATGACTCCTATCATTCAGGGTGGGCTATAAGCTCCAGAGACTGTATGAGAAATGAAAACAATGTGAAAGTAGAACTAGGGCACAGAGGCAATCGGAGCATAGTGAAGTACCACGCGTTGGTATGGTTAATACGGCAGAAATGAGAGGTTTTTAATATCATCAGTGTGTCACGTCAGGGTGAGTGGGAGAGCTGGCTGGCTCATACTGTCTCTGTCTGCCTGTAGAAGCATGGGATCCCACAGGGTGGAGGCAAAGCCAAGCGTATGCAGTCAGACAAGCATCTCTGACAACACTTCTATTCAACTGAAACAACAATGCACATACTGCACACTCTTACGTGTTTGTTATAGAACTATATTGTGATCAATTCAAACTGAACCCCCCCAAGAAAACAGAAACTATACCTATTACTGAAACTGAGAACTGAAATCAACTACTAATCACTTTTCCTGTACAAATTTTATAAATTCATGAAGATATGGTTCATGACCTGTCACATATGCCTCCATAGGGGTTGATAGACAATTACTCAACATTTAAGGCTCTCGAGTGCTTGAGATTATTCTGAAGTGGTAAAGGATGGAAGTGCTAGTCAATAGAAAGGGGCTTTCAAGAAAACAACTCAGACACGGTGACATCATTCATCTGGAATCAGAATGGAGGTATTCCCCTTCTTGGCTTGTCTGGAAAGTGTTGGATCATTGGGCAGTAGGCAGCACTAAGATGTTAGGGGAATGTTAGGGGATATTCAGCACAGCCGTGGTTTAAATAGAGTTCAGGACATTGGATTTGCAGGAGGAGGGTTCACATTTTTTACACTTTTTCATTCATCGCTAAGGCCACCGTGCAAAGTCCAAATATTGGTACAAGACCAAGACAACCTAGTTATCACTTTAAAAGCAGTTTCTCTCAAACGATTACAGAGGCTTCTATCTAAAGTTTGTCTGTCTAAGCAAATGTGTTAATTTTAGCACTGAGTAGGAGATGTGCGTTTTTCAAACCATGGATTTCAAAGCCCTCTGATTTCATCATCCTGCATCCAAGCCCCATAGAGAAAAACCGCTGAGTCAGTCAGAGTCCTTTGATGTTATTAAAACTGATCTTCAATGTTTAACTGTCTTCAAAGCACATTCCTGACTGTGTAAAAATGTCTGTTGTGTACCCTGCTGTAGTTTGGATGTTTACAGTACACGAATGGACTTGACCTATACACTTTATTAGGCCTTATTGTACCGAGTAGTCCTTTTTTAACTCACATCAATAGCGAAAGGGGACTTCCAAACCAACTCACCTCCGCCCACGCCAAACCTCAATTACGACAGGCCACGAACCCTCAGACTATTAACACAATGGCATTCCACACAGAACACATAATGCACATTTACCCAGACAGACCTGACAACACGGCAGGGAGCGCCTTGACACACACTTACTCTTCATCGTCATCATCATCCTCCGTTAAAATAATCTCGCTACCATAGAATCTTCTCAAGATCGAGAGATTCCACTTTGGCATTAGACGAATAAGAATAAACATTTTCCCTTTTGCTTTTGATTAGCTGCATATGGATTTTATTTATTTAGCGAATGCAAATTCCCTAAGTCAAGTCCTTTAAATTGCTTCCGGTCCTTCTGGAGAATGTGGAATCACACACACTAACAGCCCAAACTTTGTTTTTGCTCTTGCTGCTTCTAAATGAATAAAATAGCATATACAGTTGAAGTCGGAAGTTTACATACACTTAGGTTGGAGTCATTAAAACTCGTTTTTCAACCACTCCACAGATTTCTTGTTAACAAACTATAGTTTTGGCAAGACGGTTAGGACATCTACTTTGTGCATGACACACAAGTAATTTTTCCAACAATTGTTCACAGACAGATTATTTCACTTATAATTCACTGCATCCCAATTCCAATATGTCATAAGTTTACATACACCAAATTGACTGTGCCTTTAAAGAGCTTGGAGAATTCCTAAAAATTATGTCATGGCTTTAGAAACTTTTGATAGGCTAATTGACATCATTTGAGTCAATTGGAGGTGTACCTGTGGATGTATTTCAAGACCTACCTTCAAACTCAGTGCCTCTTTGCTTGGCATCATGGGAAAATCAAAAGAAATCAGCCAAGACCTCAGAAAATAAATTGTAGACCTCCACAAGTTTGGTTCATCCTTGGGAGCAATTTCCAAATGCCTGAAGGTACCACGTTCATCTGTACAAACAATAGTACACAGGTATAAACACCATGGGACCACGTAGCCGTCATACCGCTCAGGAAAGAGACGCGTTCTGTCTCCTAGATATGAACGTACTTTGGTGCGAAAAGTGCAAATCAATCCCAGAACAACAGTAAAAGACCTTGTGAAGATGCTGGAGGAAACAGGTACAAAAGTATCTATATCCACAGTAAAACGAGTCCTATATCAACATAACCTGAAAGGCCACTCAGCAAGGAAGAAGCCACTGCTCCAAAACCGCAATAAAAAAGCCAGACTACGGTTTGCAACTGCACATGGGGACAAAGATCGTACTTTTTGGAGAAATGTCCTCTGGTCTGATGAAACAAAAATAGAACTGTTTGGCCATAATGGCCATCTTTATGTTTGGAGAAAAAAGGGGGAGGCTTGCAAGCCGAAGAACACCATCCCAACCGTGAAGCACAGGGTGGCAGCATCATGTTGTAGGGGTGCTTGCTGCAGGAGGGAGGAAAATGATGTGGATGTATTGAAGCAACATCTCAAGACATCAATCAGGAAGTTAAAGCTTGGTCGCAAATGGGTCTTCAAAATGGACAATGACCCCAAGCATACTTCCAAAGTTGTGGCAAAATAGCTTAAGGACACCAAAGTCAAGGTATTGGAGTGGCCATCTTAAAGCCCTGACCTCAATCCTATAGAAAATTTGTGGGCAGAACTGAAAAAGCGTGTGTGAGCAAGGAGGCCTACAAACCTAACTGTTACACCAGCTCTGTCAGGAGGAATGGGCCAAAATTCACCCAACTTATTGTGGGAAGGTTGTGGATGGCTACCCTAAACATTTGACCCAAGTTAAATAATTTAAGGACAATGCTACCAAATACTAATTGAGTGTATGTAAACTTCTGACCCACTGGGAATGTGATGAAATAAATAAAAGCTGAAATAACTCATTCTCTCTACTATTATTCTGACATTTCACATTCTTAAAATAAAGAGGTGATCCTAACTGACCTAAGACAGGGAAATCTTTCTAGGATAAAATGTCAGGAATTGTGAAAAACTGAGTTTAAATGTATTTGGCTAAGGTGTATGTAAACTTCCGACTTCAACTGTACAGTGCCTTCAGAAGGTATTCACACTCCTTTACTTTTTCCACATTTTGTTGTGTTACAAAGTGGGACTTAAATGGATTGATTAAATTGTCTTTTTTTTTGTCAACAATCTACACAAAATACTCAAAGTGGAAGAAAAATTCTAACATATAAATCTTTTTAATGAAAATAAAACCTTAATATATCTTGATCAGATAATTACTTAACCCACTGAGTCAACACATGTTAGAATCCCCATTGGCAGCGATTACAGCTGTGAGTCTTTCTGGATAAGTCTCTAAGACCTTTCCACACCTGGATTGTGCAACATTTGCCCATTATTCTTTAAAAAATTCTTCAAGCTCTGTCAAATTCATTGCTAGACAACCATTTTCAGATCTTGCCATAGATTTTCAAGCACATTTTAGTTAAAACTGCAAGTTGGCCACTCAGGAACATTCACTATCTTCTTGGTAAGCAACTCCAGTATAGATTTTGCAATTTTGCCTGTGCTTAGCTCTATTCCGTTTCTTTTTTATCCTGAAAAACTCCCCAGTCCTTAGCGATTGCAAGCCTACCCATAACATGATGCAGCCACCACTATGCTTTAAAATATGGAAAGTGGTACTCAGTAATGTATTGTATTGGATTTGTCCCAAATATAACATTTTGTATTCAGTGAATTACTTTGTCAATTTTTTTGCAGTATTACTTCAGGACAGGACGCATGTTTTTCTAATATTTTATTTCTGTAAAGGCTTCCTTCTTCTCGCTCTAGTATTGTAGAGTAACTCCAATGTTGTTGATACATCCTCAATTTTCTCCTATCACAGCCATTAAACTCTGTAACTTTTTTAAAGTCACCATTGGCCTCATGGTGAAATCCCTGATTGGTTTCCTTCCTCTCCAGTTAGTAAGGACGCCTGTATATTCATAGTGACTGGGTGCATTGATACACCATCCAAAGTGTAATTAATAACTTCACCATGCTTAAGACAATATTCAATGTCTGCTTTTTTTTTTTATACCCAACTACCAATAGGTTGCCCCAATGGAAAACCTTCCTGGTCTTTGTGGTAGAATCTGTGTTTGAAATTCACTGCTCGACTGAGGGACCTTACAGATAATTTTATGTGTGGGGTACAGAGATGAGGTAGTCGTTCAAAAATCATGCTAAACACTATATTGCACACAGAGTGAGTCCTAACCCTAACTTATTATGTGACTTGTTAAGCACATATTTACTCCTGACCTTATTTAGGCTTGCCATTACAATGCGGTTGAATACTTATTGACTCAAGACATTTCAACTTTTCATTTTTAATTAATTAACATTTTCAAAAAACATAATTCCATGTTGACATTATGAGGTATTATGTGTAGGCCAGTGACCAAAAAAACTCTCTGAAACACAACAAAATGTGGAAAAAGTCAAGCGTTGTGAATACTTTCTGAAGGCACTGTAAGACCTTTTGAAAGCCCAGGACCTCCACATCCGGCTTCTTCACCTGCGGGATCGTCTGAGACCACCCACCCAGGCAGCTGATGAAACTGAGGAGTATTTCTGTCTATTATAAAGCCCTATTGTGGGGAAAAACGCATTCTGATTGGCTGGGCCTTGCTCCCCAGTGTGTGGGCCAGTCCCAGGCCTACAAATGGCTGCGTCCCTGCCCATTCATGTGAAATCCATAGATTAGGGCCTAATGAATTTATTTCAATTGACTGATTTTCTCATATGAACTGTAACTCAGTCAAATCTTTGAAATTGTTGCATGTTGCGTTTATATTTTCGTTCAGAATATAACGTCCACAATTGCTTTAGCCTACATTATTGAATACACCAATAGGTGCATAGCAAACAGACATGTTCCTCAATAGTATTGACTATAGGTCTATAGACAGAAAGCAGCTGAGTTCTATGGTCATTACCACCTGCTGTGTCATAATCCGGGTGTAACCAGCATTCTGTGTAGAGGGACGCGCTGCAATACTATCTGCCAGAGACGCATACAGTTCTTTTGTAACAACAAATGTGGCGACATTGTAGCAGCATAGGTTTCATATTGATATCCAACAGCTCATATCCAACACCTTGATTTTAGACGTTTTGACGAAACATTTGTCCCACTGTTTTTCCACTGTTAACTCCCACAGTCAACAGCCTCGCTCTCTTCCTGGTACTGTGTTCTTTGGAGCTCCAAAAGAGCATGCGCGACTGGTTAGCTCTGCTGCAGAATGACGTCAGCAATTCAAAACACAGGCAAGTCCAGACACACTACCGTCTGATCGGTCATACGATGTACGCTTTAATTTATTCTAGCCAACTGACCGAGGATCTTTCTATCACGTTACATGCGAATGAAGCCTGAAAGAGGAAACTTCAACGATTGTTTTGGCTTTTTTTTCTCGAAGGAATATCATTTTGCGTGAGATGTCCGGACATTGACATTGTGAAGCTACCTGTCAAAGGAATCTGTGAAGTGCTTGGACTGTTATTGACACGAGCCGAGCGGTGTTATCTCTGGTCATGACGATGCCTCTCGAGGATGATCTAGCCTCAGCAGCGGCGACTGGCAACACCGATCGTGTTAAAATTCTATTACAACGTGGAGTGGACGTCAACGGTGTAAACTGCTTTGGACGGACACCTCTGCAGGTAAGTGTCTCGCGCTACGCTCTAGTCGTGGTGCTTATTGGTGAAGATCGTGTCGTGAGTATTGTAAAATGGAGTAAATGTTCAACGATGTCATCAATATTTTAACGTTGCAGAGACGGCCCGTGCCGCATTGTTAAAAAAAAAATCGACTATGTTTTAGGTTGAAAACATAAACTGTCTTAACAAATTACTAGAATAGCATGTCATACTGTGGTATAATTTGCATGAGATCTATATTACCTTTGTTATATATTCTATATATTTTAATGTGCTTTATTTACGTCATAGTTTAATCTGTTGCGCCTCAGGAACCGAATGATGGGAATGGTGTGCAATTGCCCGTGGCTTCTATAGGCATGCCATTAACTTTTATCAAGCCCATATTGTTACTTCTATTGTTGGAAATATTTCCATGAGTTTGTCTTTCAAATAAACATAGAAATAATTCGATATTATACTCTATCGAAATGGTCCATGGCATTACCAATGTAGGCTATATAGGGGAAATGGAGGATGCATGCAGGTCACCACACCCAACCTTCCAAAATCAAAATTGCTCTCCCAGAAATGGCCAAAGTTATCCATATACATAATCTATCTTATTTTAAATTTCCTTGGGCTGCT
The DNA here is from genome assembly GCA_003317085.1 of Hucho hucho. Classification (NCBI taxonomy): domain Eukaryota; kingdom Metazoa; phylum Chordata; class Actinopteri; order Salmoniformes; family Salmonidae; genus Hucho; species Hucho hucho. Next base: position 178,285 of record QNTS01000249.1, on the reverse strand, counting down.
ATCAAAATGCCATGGCTGACTCTGCCTATATTTGGCCTTAACTTTGATAGCCCTACATTTTGCTACAATACGAAAGGTGTGGCTGCAATTAAAATAAGTACAATCGAAATCATAAGATAAATTGTAGGCCGACGTATACCCTTTAACAATGTTATAGCATCAGTTGTAGGCCGACTTATACCTTTTAACAATGTTATAGCATCAGTTGTAGGCCGACTTATACCTTTTAACAATGTTATAGCATCAGTTGTAGGCCGACGTATACCTTTTAACAATGTTATAGCATCAGTTGTAGGCCGACTTATACCCTTTAACAATGTTATAGCATCTGTTGGGCCTAATTGCTTTTTTTTGCAATTTAGAACCATTATTATATTGTTATTAAATTGTTAAGTGAATAACAGCACCGATATTGTTGGATAATTAAAAAACCTTAAGCAATCTGAAACGAAAAGCATGGTCTGATAGAACTATAGGCGTACTGCATTATTTAGTGTTATTCAAATGCCCCACTAAATAACGTATTACACACCATGGCAACATTATTTGCCTCGCAAATATAGGCATGTGTATTAAATATTCTAGCAGAAGGTCTGTAAGTAAAATCAACTGGATTTGTATTTCCTAGGTGATGATGATGGGCAGTTCACCAGTGGCGCAGTTGTTACTAAAGCAAGGAGCGGATCCTAATATCGCAGACCGACACACTGGGACAACGCCGTTACACGATGCCGCCAGGATGGGCTTTTTGGACACGGTAGAGATCCTTGTCCAATTCCTCGCAGATCCGAATAGCCGGGACAATAGAAACTGCCGGCCAATCGATTTGGCAATAGAAAGTGGACATCAGAATGTCATTGCGTTTCTGCAGGCTTTGTGAAATTTATTTATTTGTGTGACGATTTTATTGTGTAGAATACGGATGTATATTCTAGACCCATTCATTTCTTAAATACTTTTTTTCTTGATTAAAAAAATCTTTATTTATGCCCCTCAGAGTATTGCACTTATGCACTTAATCGACGGTTTGTTAATTAGGCTTAAGATTTATAAGTACATGTAACATTTTTGTTTTTAGTGTTAAGTTGTAATTAGGCTATTTGCTGTTTTTTAAATATTAAATCATGTAGACTGCTTGTGTTGCTATAGGAAAATATATGCTCTGCAATATTGATAAGGTGAGGAATTTACTGAACCAAAAATAAAAGCACACAGGTATTGTGATACCTTCAATACACCCGTTTGAACTTTTGATTGGAGAAATAATTGTTTTTTATCAGATTGCATTAGCCCTATATGATGAGTTTATATCTTATTTTAGAATTGAACTCTTCTAAAATAACGAATTATTAGAAATCCAAACGTAAAAATGTATGTGGGGTATGGATTTCTGTATTTTGATAATAATCCATAATCGTTTATATTAAGACAGTGTTATTGGAAATTTGGAAATGGGTCTGGACTTCCTGCATATAAAGCTGATGATGTTTGGATTTGGATTTTGAATAATTCTGAGAACATTGTTTCATGTCAAACCTAAAGTTGGTCACTTCGATTCTGAATTATTTAAGTAGACCTACCTACTTAAATATGTATTAATTTAGGCTATGATTAAGTATTTATGGAGCTCAATTTGAAAACCATAAGTTTCGCTACAATGCATCGACATTGAACGAAATTTTTTATTTTTAATGGCAGGAAACAATCTAAATAATGGGAGGATCTAGACCACAATGAATTAGCGTGTCCATTCGTGAGATAATTAAGGTGTGTCCCTTCAGCTCGATAACCAACTATTTACTTATTATTTATTTTTACAACTTAAACATACCTTTTATTTAGGCCTACTATAATGGGAACATACTTGTTCTGTTGAAACGAATGTTTGGATAGGCTGCGAGACCTATTGTGTTTATTTAACATAGATTACACCCCTCAAACTCAACTCTGGACCTCGAAGCCAGTTCCACAAAGTTTTGTCATTGTTCCCCTCTAATCAGGGACTGATTTAGTCCTGAGTCACAAGGTGGGTTCAATTAATTATCAGGTAGAGCAGAAAACCAGCAGGCTCCGGTCCTCGTAGGGTAAGAGTTGAATACCCCTGGTCCTACACAATAGCCCAGTTATTTCAAAATCAATATCATTTAACGTATTTCTTTTTCACTGTGGAACAAACACTCACGAGACTGTGTGTGTAACTTACTGTACAAGAGGAGATAGCAAAGTGGGCGTCACCTGAAAATTAAAATAGTGTATTGTACGAATAATGCAAGATTTTGGTTCATGGGCCTGATTGGCCTACTTTTTGCTTGAATATACATGTTATTTATTGTTCCGCCATTGTTACATTTTATTTTCAAGGTCAATATAAACTAGATCAGGGTAATAAAGTAAAAGAAAGCGCTCTATTTGGGGTCAAAACACACTTGTTTTGTGTATGAGAGAAGCATAACAAAAGCATGGCTGTCGATGTATGACGCCCCATGCAGTTTGTCTTATCATTTTGCACCAGGCCAGCGGGAAGACACATAACTTTGGAACACTGGTGCAAAACGTTGCATGCGCGATCAACAAAGGCAGGAATGAATGCTTAGAACCCCGTCATTCCTACTCAGACTGAAATCCTGTTATTAGCCTATTGGACAGCTGTAACACTAGCAGTCATTACAAAGTATCAAATTTGTCATGAGGATACATTTTAGCAGCGGAATTGTTTTTATTGGAAACGTTTAGTAGACCATTAACATGAGGAAGCCAATACAATGTTTGTTAATGGACATTTTGAAGCACATTTCACAAAATAGTAAAATATATGCATTCGTGTATTTTGAAAGGCTATATTTAAACCATGTGCGCTTCTTGAAGTGTGTTACTCTTGTAATGTCATAGTCTATTTATTTACTTGCGTTATGCTGCATCATGTTTACCACCTCCAGTCAGTCTACTTCCTGATCGGTCTTTCTCCGAGTCAAACGTATTTGTATGGTGACAACTTGTCACTAAATGTACAGTAGCAAAATGAAGAGATACATGGACAATCTTATAAGTATCTGGCATGATGGCACACGCATTTTTGCAAAAGTACCTATAATTTGACTTGTAACAGAAGTGACATTATGCAAACATAATGACAGGAAGTCCAATGTTGAGCGCATATGCGGTTCTCTTCACAAACAAGTGTTAACTAGAATATTAAAACCTAACTTCCTGATTAAAAAAAATAAATAAAATGAAAGCACATTTCCAATCTACATAACTTTATTGATTTTGTCACACTTGCAAACAAATTTGACCTGTACATGCTGTCGAACACAATCATAACTGAATATCAACCATCATGTTGACTGTTAAGCCTACTTTCTGAAGTGAACCCTATTATAATACTGTAGCTGTGAATCCATGTAAAAATAAAATGCTAGGTTAACATGAAGTGTTTTGAAGATAGTTTTAGATTATCCCTTCACATTATATGAGACTGATTGATAATGCCCTCAGTGGAAGTCTAATGAAACATATGAGCCATGAATCCACTTCCCTATTACCTCACCTAATAACTAGGAGTAAAGAACCATGAATCTATGAACAATGTAGTTTGACCTTGTTTCAGGACAACAAAGTGGATAAACGGAGTATGGTGAAGTTGGCCCTAGTCAATGGTCTTGGGTCAGTTTAGCACTTTCCCCACTAAATGGTTAGAATTGGGGGAGGGGAAGCTGATCCTAGATATGTACCTAAGCAAAACCTCAAAGCCTCAAGCCTGTTTATCCAGGTTATCAACGGAAGTGGCAGTTGCTTTTGATTGAATGTCCTGTTCCAAATATACTCTGCAAAAATCTTGTTGGTCATAGACCTGCATGTACAGACCATACTGGCTACAAACAACCCATGAAAACAACTAACTCCTTTAGCCTTTCTTTCAGAAGACATTATAGGACATACTAAAATGTATGTATGTAATTACTCATTAAAGTATCTACAGTATGAAAACATGGCTGAAATGAACAGTATACAAACTAGTGAAATACTGCAGGGATCTTTTAGGTGACCACAGAGAGCCAGGACACCTATTTAACATCCCATCTGAAAGACAGCACCCTACACAGGGAAATGTCCCCCAATCACTGCCCTGGGGCATTAGGACCTTTTTTTTTTGAACAGAAGAAAGAATGCCTCCTATTCGCCCTCCAACACCACTTCCAGCAGCATCTGGTCTCCCATCCATGAACAACCCTGCTTAGCTTCAGAGGCATGCCAGCAGTGGGATGCAGGGTGGTATGCTTCTGGCAAGCAATGTAATGTTATTCAAATGTGTTGTGAAATCCTGGCAAATGTACAGTACTGAAAACATGCATATCAGGCACTTTCTTGTGATTCACTGATGAGAGAGAGAGAGACCGAGAGAGAGATTAATCCATTGTTGGTATTGGTGGCTGGTGTGTTGTAAGTCATTCTCTGTTATTCAGGGGTGAAGAGGGGCTTTTCGGTGGTTCTCAGTGTTGTTTCGGTAGCATTATTGAGGATTGCGCTGTTGTCTGAAATAAACCAAACAAAGAAACACACTAAATAGTAGCAGAGGTACTAACAAAACCAGTTTAGAAAATATACATATTGCAATCTGTTAGTAAAACAAACTAATATGTTAGTTGAGTGTTTGCGTCACGAAGCATGCCATACTGGAATTTCTGTTTAGCACGTCAAATTGCTGTCACCATCTCACTGACTGAAGTGTCATTTGAGGATGAATAACAAAGCGAGGGTAAGCTTAAGGGCCTTCACATTATGGCTCATTGGGTTCAGAGCCAGGCGTCCTGAGGGAAATCACCTTGAGCACCAGAAATGGGTTCAAATAGTGATACGAAATAAATGCTTTTGGGACTACTCCATTAGTTGTATAAGCAGGATTCTGTCGGTTCAGAGCTAGACGTCCTAAAATATATCCCCTTTAACACCCGTTTATATACAGACCAGAAGCCTGACATGTTGAGGCATCAGGACAGGTCATCATTTTAAATCACCCAATAACTATCCAATGTGGATGCAGGCCGACTCAGCAGTGAGTAACTCAGTGAGAATGAGTAACTGAGAATAAGCAGTGAGTAACTCTGTGAGAATGTGCTTACTGAGCGCCTGACCTGGTAGAAAGACACTGAACAGCACCAGCTCTCCTACATACCCATATGGTTACACGTTTTGTGTTGTACGTTGCCGTGTTGACTTGGTGAGGTTGATGAGCAGGGCAAAATATTCAGTAAGATGGAAAAATAAAGTACTTAATTGCCTGAGGATAAATAAAGTTTAATTTTACTTAATGATATTCAACCCCCCGTAGAGATGAACCTGGGCACATTACAAAATGTAAATCCTACCTTCAGAGCCTTTATGGTGTGGGTCCAGTCCTCCTGGGTGCAGATCAGGGGGATAGCAGTGAGCAGGATACTGCTGGCCTTGTTGGCATTCTCCTTCATAGTCTTCAGGACGTTGTCGACGCAGACCTGGGACAACCAGGAAATACATTTAAATCAATACATTTTTTGTGTGGGATTGAGGTGCTTATCTCTGTAAATTCTAGTCGCCTTCTGACTATGGAGAAAGATGGCGACTGACAGCCTTAACACCTGCAAGACCAAAGGAGGTGCCTCACAATGTGAGACAGAACATTTATAAAATACCGTCAAAACTTTAGGTTTTTAATAAATGAGTAAATTTATTTTTGTCAATGTCGGGCTGCTACACCATTGTTTCTCTTTCATTTCACTGCAGTACCTGGGTCGAATCCAAGCTGCATTACATCCAGCAGTGATTGAGAGTCTGGTTTGCCCGTATTTGTAAATAATAACTTACTTGCCTAGTTAAATAAAGGGTTAAAATAATATATACATTCAAAGTTGGTTATACTGTAAAAACAAAGGCTGTTTGAAGCAGGCGGTTCATAGAAATAATAATTCTCTGTGGAAACTGACAACCAAAACGCCCTCCTGAACACACACACACACACAATTACAATGCTTGTTGTGTAATTACATGCGTTTACTTACTCCATGATATGATCGCCCATTGCTAATTAAAATTCTCACCTCAGTAATCTGACAGAGTCATGGTGACAGTGCCACGCCTGGACAGTCACAGAGCCGGTTGGACACGTTAAGACCTGGAGCTACTGTCAACCTTTCACTTTCACTTCCTTTCTTACCCGTCTCGTGATTGTCTCCAGGCAACCGCATTCGAACCTCAACTTCATTTTGAACTTGAGCACAAATAAAATATATATTTTTTCCCCCACCAACCCAAGCCTCAGTTGAAATATTGTGAGGTACAAAATAAACACATCTGAATTAAATCTCTTTTGCCAAGTTCATGGGTCCACAATGGGCATGGTTCAATAGCAGTCATTTATTTCATACTACGTTTCCCATGTGTTTTGCGCCTTCATTCATTTTAGGATTTACACCTTGCAGGGTGTAAAACGGCGTGCTCTGAAAGCTAGGCCTACCCCTTGTAAACATTGGCAGCTAGCCCGTGGAGTGATTTCTATAGGACCGTTTGCTTAGATAAGACTATAAAATAAAAGACCAGTGTGATACACACCTGTACTCCTTACAGCATGGTAAAGCTAACAGCTCAAGTAAAAGTGTGTATGAAAAATCACTGGTCTGTTCTACCATGATAATCCCTTGCTTGTCGTGTAATTACCTACCTGTGTCCTTTACTACGTTACCGCCTAGTCATCAGTGGTAATGACAACACATGGCAATAACTGAAACACATTAGGGCGCGGTATCCATCTCTCTGTCAGACAGAAAGTGATGTGGCCATGGAGACTTTGGACACAGCAGCTCCAAGGACATCAAGATTGCGTCCCAAATAGCACCTGGTCACCTATTTAGTGCACTACTTTTGACCAAGCAAGGGCTGCAATCAAGATGTGATACATACTGCTACTTACAGTAAGTAAAATGGTAGAAACCCATTATAATACATACAGCTATAAAGCCATGATAACCATGTTGATCTTATCCTATGGAGAGGCAATGCAGGTTATAAGGCAATCCTTTTCACTATTAACCGCATTTAGATTGGAGCAAAACACGTTAAGAATTTGATCTAATCATTACATGTATTATTGGCTACATTGAGATAACTACTATGATCAATTCAGAGAAATTGTTCCTAGATTCACTGTCGACTAGGCTAAATGCCATGCAGTTCCAGAAAGCATGCCGTTTATAACAAGACAATACAATCTTGGGTGGCCCACCCCAACTGTATGTTACCACGGTACTCTTCAAGGGACAGTCCCTTATACAACCTTTTAATGTCATGTTGATACACTACAACATGAGACCAAGTTACTTTCTGAAATGGAGCACAAGTGACCACATGTGACCAGCAAAAATGTATTTTTATTTTTTGTTGTTGTGTGCCCTAATGAACACACCCCTGAACTGAGGGTGTTTTGTTGTGATCTCGCAGGCCCTGTGGACAACTGTATACCGGTGACTCAACCACAGCTGGCAGGACTCACACCGGAGGCTGGCAGGCTCACAGCGAGGGAGGGCGGGAGCCAGGGAGGGAAGGCGTAGATGGGGCTGTGGGGTGTGCAACAGGAGGGGGGGGAAGGGTGGCCAGGAGGTCAGCTGCAGGAACTAGGAAGGGGAAGTCGGGTAAGGGCACGGAAGCCAAGCCTCCCCCAGACATAATATATCAACTGGGTAGTGGGCGGCAGTCACTCACTCGGAAGCGGCTGTGTGTGTGTGTGTGTGTGTGTGTGTGTGTGTGTGTGTGTGTGTGTGTGTGTGTGTGTGTGTGTGTGTGTGTA